>CM034309.1:44572164-44810722 GCA_019925795.1 Dendrobium chrysotoxum
TCACTGACTTTTTGTCGCGGCCATTGCCATTCCTTCTAGGAGGCTCAAGTCCATTAGCCTCACACCACTGCGCTATCAGGCTCTTTAAGACAAAATTTGGGTGAGAGCAGTGTGGGAAAGATTCTGTTGTGTCTTTGGACAGGTCTTGTGTCCTGCATCAAGCCATTTCTGAATGCAAAGCTCTCTCATATGTCTGCCAAACAAATGACTATCATATCAGTGTTATCTAAGTCAAGAAGAATAATGTTAAAGTTAGCGTGGTGTATTACTTGCCCAGTAGAGACAATGACAGGGTCCTTCATCAGTTCAAGAGATATAGGACAACGAAAATCATCAGGGATGACAGGAGATCTATGTTTCACTAGGCTTCTTTTATTTTCAAGGTTCTCTACAACTGGGTTCTCACTGATTCCAGAGTTTTTTAGCTTTTTGAACAAGGTTGACATCTCTTCCAAGCAGGTCGTCCGGATCTCCACCGCAAGAAATGACCATTTCATTTAAAGCAGCAGCTTCTTTCGTGAGGTCATTGATGGTTCTTAGCTGCAGTTTCTCAGAAAGCCTCTGAAGTACAGCTTGATCACAGCAGTCTCCACTACGTACCAAAGAAAAATCCCTAAGAAGTTGAGAATCAGGGAATTCCATCTTTTCTTTTGCTCTTCGAAACTGCACGTGCACAAGCTCAATCTGAAAATTCAAAGGAACACATTAGTTATTTTAGATTACAAATGTCAGGTATGCAAAGTTTCTTTCTTTCGAGTAGAAAGAAAGTAAATCGTTGCACATTTTGAGATACTAGAAAAGGAGACCATTATAGGAAGGGAATATACAAGAAATGACGATTGTTTTTTAGGTATATAATTTAACTTCATTAAAATGATCAATGTTGTCCATCGTGAATATATGTTTTATGAATCCCTTTGCCTTTCACCATTTTTTGAAGTTTAAGTTGGTGTCAAGTCTTGCTTGGTTAAATCTTTTTTATTGATCCTTGGGGTGGGTTTTTCTTCCTATTTTCCACCACATACTAATTTCATAAACATTCAAATCAAGTTTTTATTAGCTCATCTGCACATTTGATCTAACTTATATATTTTTTCTTTTTTTAATTGAGTTTTCAAAGATCAATCAAGCATATTGCTTAGTGCAAGGTTATATTCATCATATCCGCAAACATTGTGCAAATAACAGGACAAGTAAAATACTGTGATCTCAAGAACAAAATGGGGCCTGACACATAATTAAAAAAAAAAGCAGTTGAGAACACCAGGGACAGTGAAGCAGCCAACTGGTGCGTATTTATAATTTTTGCTCAGAAATTTAGACAGTTGAAATGGGTCCAAAACCCAAAGATGTCAAAAACTCTAAAACAAGACAAATCTCTGTCTCAGTTGAATTTCTTTCAGGGAACGTCGGGCACATTCGTTCTGTCCTATTCATTCACACCATCTTCCTGTTTTATACACTTGAAAGGTCAAGAATGTCATTCTTTAACTTAACAATGACTTTTCAGTTATACTTTATATATTATAAGCGTAAAATTTTATGCTACATGGTCTATTCCAAAATTAACTCTCCTCGTAGGTTAGATATATGTTTCATAGTGTTGTTGCACATAGTTGATCATATTACAATGTAATTATCCTACAAGAGAATAAACTAGCAATTTTAAAGATGTTGAAATATTTGCGATGTAGAATAAAAAAGCTGCGGTAAGAATCAGATATTTAAAGTCGTGAATGAAATTTATCAGTTTAGTAAGATTTTAAAGCACTTTTTAAGTGGAATCATTATCATACAAGGAGTTTATCATCATAATATAAATTTAAATCAAATGCTGCATATTATCCCCATTATCCATTATGAAAACAATAGCTATGTTGCTGCCATCATCATGAGAAATTGATTACCATTATGATTATCACTTAAATTTGAGAAAATTTTAAACTTCAATTTCATAATGCAAATAGAAAAAAAAATTACTTTCCTTATAAAAGGATTTTTCCATCAGCATGTTCAATTAAGGGTGGAGTACTCAAGGAAAATATTGATTATCATAAACTAATTATTAGAATTTATTCTCTTTCGAATGAGTGACAGCCGAAAATTTAAGCAAGATAGCAAGCATAGGGCATCCTCCCTCTTTCTCCACTTTCCACTAAAAATACACGAAAAGAAGTTTTGGATGCTTTATAATCAAAGATTTTTTTCAATTAAGCAAGGTAGCCATCAACTATGCAATCATGTCATGAAGATTTTGAAAATTCGTTTCCCTTTATGAAATTATGTAATAATATATATTTTAGTGCTTATAAATTTAAGTTGAGTTGTATTACAAAATTATATTAGGTTGAAAATGATAGGAGTTGCTTGTATGTAATGAAAGTTGTAGCTTGATGGCTTCCTCCTATTAGGATTATTTAGTGAGTGCTCTTCAAAATTATTTATATAGAAAAATACCATCATCCTTATTACTTTATATCATCTATATATTATCATGGGTAGCTCATCATTCGTATACATCTCTTTGTCCAATTATTTTCTACACTTGATTAAAATCTATGACATAATCGTTACTAACAACTAAAGTCATGAATTTTTTTTTGTCCAATGATTGAAAAACTACAATTTCCCAGTACCTGTTCTTGCACCTCTTCAGGAATATCAAACTTATCATAGGATAATCTGCTTAAAGCCCTCTCTATTTGTTCTGTGACCCTCCTGAAAGTTTTTTGCATACTTGTCCCCTTGCAAAGCCTGAAAAAGGATTAGCATATAAAAGGTGGTAGATGCAAGCAAAAAGTAAGTCAGTTTGTGCTTGATGAAAGACGCAGCACTACTTAATATTTAAAACAGAAACTGAGCATTATTTTGCAGAAAGCAGTAAAGCACGGCAAGAAGGAAATTACTCGACATACTGTTAGATGTCAGATTAACGAATTGGTTTAGGGCTATGAAGATCTTATCTTAAGCTGATGAAACCTTGGCTAAGTTTGAATCAACGATCATGGTGATGCATAGTATTAATGTTTTAAGACATGATAAAGGAATCATCTTCCTTGATTCAAGGAAAGACATTCGCTATGAATATTAGAATCCATGGTACACTATTTGCAAAATTTGCAAACAAATATCATGTAAATCACATTGCTTAATAGCTAATTCTCCCCCCTTTCCATTTTAATTCTTTCAACATATCTGAAATAAGAGAATGATCATCTAGGTACCACGTCCGATGAAATACATGCCAAAGGTTTCAGATCAATTTATTCTTTTAAAAACCATACTGCACAACTTTCTCCCCAGTTATTTACCAGTTGACTTCTACCAAAGCCATCAGTTTACAGAATACTAAATGGATCAAACTGAGTTGTGATAATCGCCATCATCTGTAAGTAACTATCGAACAAAATCTTCAAACCAAAACAAAAATAAATTAGATATAGTATGCTTCAATAGATCATACTCTGCTATATTTCGAGCGGGCATGCCATCAAATAATAATAAAAAATCCAACCTAATCATTGTATACAATTAAAACCCAGAAGGCCCGGCAGATCTGTTTGAGACAACAAGGAAACCTATACCTGATAGAGCTTGCTTCCATCGTTGACCGAGCGTAGAAGATCCTTGGCAGCAACCAAAGCGTCAAGGAGCTCGCAGAGGGCTTGGGACTCGTTCTCCGGAATGAGTTCTTCCTCAGTACCATCCTTGAGCTCGTCGAAGAAAGGGCTCAGGAGCTTCATCCGCCTCGCGAGATCGTAGTAAGCCCTGCGAAATGGTCCCCGGCACTCCTGCATCGCAGATATTTCTCCCAATACAGCTGAAAGCGCTCCGACAACAGCTAAATTCCTTCCTTCCGGCTCCTCCTCCTCTGCCGTAGACCCCATTCCCGCGCAGATCAGTAAGCAGTGAAATCTGAAAGAGGATATAATAAATGGACTGGATTTCCAGGAGAATTAGGAGGCCTTGCTAAAATTTGGTCTTTCGAGAGGCGAAGACGAAGGAAAGATGCGGAGAAGATAAAAGGAAAGATGCGGAACGTTGAAGGAGAACAGTCGAAGGACGAGCAAAGGCTAGAGGAAAGTCGAAAATTGGAAAACGGCTGCCGCTAATCACACAGAAGAAGAAAAAAAAAAAGAAATTGTTTTTTTTTTTTTTGGAACAGAGACAATTTTACTGTTCGCCGAATATGGGGATGCAAAAAACTAATGTTTTAAGTCAACGAAAAAATAATGTACATTTTTTTTTATTAAAGTAAAAAAAGGTACAAGAAGTAAAGGAGCGATAAAAAAAAAAGCGACAGCAAATACAAAAGAGTCACAACCCAAAGAGGGGCTCAGCAAAAGGCTAGGGCTACCACCTACCCCAAAGCTAGGATCGGACCATCCATTTGGATCGGAGAGCATTAATACACGAAGCATCCAACCCAACCGAGCAAGAATCCAACACCAAAGGTTGCCACGAGCCATGCCGATGGAGAAGAGAGCCCCAGCCACATCATAGCCCATCAATAGAATAGCCCTCAATAAACTTAAATCCAGCAAATAGAACGGTAACTAGTGAGACAAAAGCAAACCAGGGCCAACCTAGCAAACCAACACCCAAATCATTTCCTCCCACGTTCACCCCTCCCACGAGAGGAAACAGAAACAATAGGTCGGTCCACCTTTAGTGAAAAGTCCCTCACAAGTTCATCATCCCACTAGCTTCCGAAGATGAATCAGATGAGCAATGAAGCCAATCAAGTTGCATCCTTATATTCTCACTGGATTTAGCACCCACATGACCAACCAGCGCGTTAGGCGAAACTAAAGTAACAGAGACCTCTACAAAATGACCAGTTAAAGAAGTCGTAATAGGAGCATCAGCTCCCACACTCACCACACCCAAAGGTGTAACCGATCAAGCCGCAGGGGACAACTCATCAGGGACGCTAGAGCCAACAGAAGCCTGCACAGTCACACAGGGCACCTCTATATCATTTAAAGCACACGGTGCAGACACGGCATCCACCACAGACAACATAAGAGAAGCATTAACATCACAGCCTAAATCACCAGCAGAAACACAAATCTGAGGGACATGAATATAAGGTAAAGAGCCAGACATGAATAGAAGATAAAGAGCAAGCCAAAATATCCTCAGAAAGCTTCACATTAGACTCAGCAGCAACAACCTCATCAATCGAAATCACATTGTTACACGAAACATCTCCACCATCCAAAGGCTCCTTCAGCTCTAAAGCATTGGCCTCAACAGAATCAAGCACCCCAGAATCCTCATAAACAATTCCAACAGGCGCCACAACCATAGGATCAGACGGATCCAACATAGGGCTAGGAAGCACAGGAGCACCAACCCTACCCGAACCCAACAAAGAATTAGATGGAGGCACAGCGGAAGGGTCAATGATAGGATGCGAAATCCGACATTCAGCCTTTGAATGACCCAAAGAGAAACAATGCGAACAATATGCAGGAAAATCTTCCAAAACCGCAGACTGCACATATCCCATGTTATCCGGGCCAATCCAAATTTTAGCAGGATATTGTTTGGTTACATTCAGTTCCACCAAAACGCGAGCAACAGATCGACGTGAGACAGAGGAGGTCGCATTATCGATCTTTAAGGGTTTACCAAAAATGGAGCCTAATCCATGAAGAATGCGCAGAGCAAACAGATGAGGTCGAATATTAGAAAACGAGATCCAAATAGGGATAACAGGCGATTCAACATCAATGTCCAAGGAAGGAGTCCATTTAATCAATTTCATATAGCAATTACTCACAAAGTAAGACCTATGAGCAAAAACCCTACAGTAATCTAAATCATTAAAGAGTTTAATCAACATATTCCTCTAGTTAAGAACAGTAACAGAACATTCACCATTAAGTTTGAGGTTGAAGAAGAAAGACCTAATAGCATCAAGAGATGGCCGATGGCAAGGAAATTTTCCAACTAGAGCGAATTTAAAAGGAACAGAAAGCGAAAGAATTTCAGCTTCGGAAATCCATAAAGCCGGCATACCTCGATGAGAAGAAACTTTAGGGTCTGGAAAAGAGATGGAAGAAGGTGACACACCAGCTAAAACATTTTTGAAAGAAAGAGAGGAGGATCCATCCAAGAAAACAGGATCCCTAAAATGGGACGGCGCCATAAAACCAAAAAAAAACACAGGTAAACCGTAAAAGAAGAGAAGAGGAACTTCCCAGAAGCAGTTGAGGATCATCGCCAGGCGAGAAGTGGAGAATCAGCCGCAAATGAGCGGCTAGGACGAAACCCTAGCACACCCCAGAGAGGACGAAGAGTTTGCCAGCTTGAGAAAATAATGTACATATTAAATTTTGTGGTCATAGGGATGCCTAATTTGGTAAGGGCAAAGAAATGAGAAGTTGTAAAATAACAGCATGACTGACTAGTTACAAATATTGCATTTCATGTAATGACAAAGTGTATCAAGTTTCGGTATCATTTCATCAGTTTGCTTCTGGAAAATAGTCAGTTATCTTTGCAGAAGATATATGTACCCAGAATCCTGCAGACATGCTGATGAAGATGATGATAGTCGATAAATTGAAGTTATGTATAGCTTCAGTTGGTTTTCATGGAGGATAAAAGCAGGGGTGAGCCACACTGCATGTGCTATGATTGGTGTTGTAGATCAGGAGAAGAATTGATCTCAATTAGCTCCAAGTGGGAGATTATTAGTCTATGTGGAATCTGATTTTGTCGATCAATCGTATTGTATTGTTATCTCAGACCTCAGTTCAATTTATCGTGCTCGTTGGGGTGTAGGGGATCCTCCCCTAGGGAAATTTTTTTCGTACAACATCCTAGCGTCATGTAACCAAGCGCCCGACACCATGTATTCGAGTTCCCTAATGCTACAGAGTTTGCTGGAAGTAAAGATAGAGAGTAGAGCGCCACATCGCTCTAGATTTGGCGTTGCAGCGCCACGGGTTTGAGTATCACAACATCATCAGATGGATCGGGATTAGAGGTCTGAGCGCTGCAACACTCCAAACTAGCGTCTCTGTACTGCGAGACAGACTGCACAGTTTTTCTTTCTCATTTTTCTTAAGGGTGGTATCACTTAGTGTTATTTAATTGACTTTCTCTTGTGTTTAGAGTGCGAGAATAGTGTAAGAGGGAAGAGCAGTAATGTGTGTGTGTGTGTGTGTGAGAGAGAGAGAGAGAGAGAGAGAGAGAGAGAGAGAGAGAGAGAGAGATTTCTCCTCATTTTCATAGTGAATTTTTTGGTGTGGTGTGGTCCCATGATTTTTTTTTCCAATTTCAGGTTTTTCCATGTTAAATCCTGGTGTTAGTTTACTTCCGCTGCTTTTACTTTCTTGTTTGTTTCGTCACGATGTTTACTTCCATCCTAAACACCTTAAGGCAAATTTGTTTTTATAGGTCTTATAGTATAGATAATTGAAAAATATTATTGTTATTTAGTTTTTTAAAGAAACATTCTGATAAGTTCATTTAGGATGAAGACTCTCTTGTATTCAAAAATTGCTTCTTGAAATAAATTATAAAAAATTTAATTTGAACTAATTTGAATCGAGATCTTTATTCAAACTTAATTTGAATGTGATTTGAATCGAGTATGTTAGTTTTTGTGGAATTTGATTATGTCGATCAATCGGGTTGCATTGTTGATTTAGATCTCAAAAATTATTTTTGTGTTTGCAGCACTGAGGTGCTGTGGAGTTAATGTCATGGCACTGTTGTCCCCCTTTGGGACAGAGAGCTCAGTGCATAAGCACCGCGAACATATGCTGCAATGCTGTGGGACAAAGAATCCAGCACCGAGGTGGTATCGCAGGTCTAGCAATGTTGTATTATGGATCAGCAAAGATAATTTCTTTCATGCATTTTTTATTCGATTGTAATTTTAAAAGATTTGAGTGTGCACATGAAAGGATGTGAATACTGTGAGAGAATAAGAGAGTAAGATATATATAATTTTCTACCAGTTTCATGTTGGATTTCTTGGTATAACGTTGCTCCATGATTTTTTTTTTAATTTTCAGAATTTTCCATGCTAAATTTTGGTATTATTTCTCCATTATTTGTTTCATTTTTTATTTACTCCCAATAAGTAAGAACCAAATTTGAACCTAGGTTCAAACCTTCTCAATGAAGCTCATTGGCAATAGGAAGTGGAAGGCATTGATGGGGCAAGCAGCTCTAAAGGAGAACATGATTTCAAGAGCTCGTTGTAGGGAATGCATTAATGGGATCAACAGAGTATGTGTAGGTAGATTGTGACGAGGCATGCTGGGGAATGCATCAATGATATGTTGGGTTAGATTGTGACAAAGCTTGTCGGAGGGAAGACATTGACAGGATCGACAACGTATTAGGATGGATTGTGACTAAGCTTCATGGGGGAAGGCATCGATGGGATCATCATCATGTGTGGGGCAGATCATGATGATGCTTGCATGAATTGAGTTGCATATGAAGAGAAGAGCAATTATTGCAATGGAGCTCGCTATGAAAACATCATTGGATAGCTCGCTAGTCAAGGCATCCATTGAGCAAATGTTTGAACATAGGTTCAAATTGAGGTTCGATTTAATGTTTGAATTCAAATAATTTTGAACCAACTTTTTTCATAACAGACTTCAATAAATAGTCTGTGAATATAAAATGGACAACTTCATCCAAAATGAATTTTAATACATATTTCTTTAAGAGAATAAACATCACAGATATTTCTCCCATTGCTTTACTCTGAGGTATGTAAAGTCAAATTTATTTATTATGATGATTTTATTAACAATATATTTTAATAAAATGTTAAAGTTTAAGGTTTGAAAATAAAATTTTGATATTAATTAACAAAATTTTCATAGCTCTTAACTTGCAATTCTCTAGGTCTTTGGTACATAAACTTCACAAACATATATGCATGCTCGACTTTTTTAATAATGCTTTATGATTTATATCTAATAATTGATGGGGCTACCAAAGCTAACATATGTTAAACTTAAAGAGTTATTTAATCTGTACGGCAAGCTGTTTTGGAGGTATGACATTTTTTTCATTAATGAAACCCAAATAGTTGGCATAAAAATTACTTGCAAAACTCTAAATATCAGTATGGGGTATCAGTCTTCTATAAGTTCTTTAGATGTTTGATAAATTTTCACCCTTTGATTAGGGCTGCAAACTAACAGAGCATTCGACAAGTTATTTGTGGCTTGGTCTGATTATAGCTTGGTTTGATTGAAGCTCGATAAGAAACTTGATTCATATTCAATTTAGAGATTGCAAATAATCTTGTTAAGAAATTTGATTAATGTTTGATATGGGGTCTATTAAGTGTCATTATGAAAATGATTAATTAATAAATTTTTGTACTAAAAAGCTGCTTTAAGAAACAGTAAAAAAGTTGTCCCAAACAAAACCAAAGTCTCAGACTACAAGCAATGCAAAGGTTTCAAAAAGTTATGTTGAAAAGGTCTTTGAAATAAAGTTTGAAAACGCCTCAAGTAGAAAGAGAGACGCTACTTGGCCGACTAAGCTTTCGTTTGGGATGATTTTTTTATTGCTTTCTAAAATGACTTTTTAGTATAAAAATTTCTTGAATTAGAAAATTTTAAACTAAAAAAGTTGCTTTAGAAAGAAATAAAAAAGCTGTCCCAAATGAAGCCTAAATTAATGTTACATTTAGAAGAACTTCTTTTATGTAAATTTATATGAACAAAAAGCATGCATTATGTGTTATTTTTGTGGTGAAATATGTGTAGAATTTTACTGTATTTTATGGTATTTAAAAGACTTATTGACAATTATTTCCAAATCAAACCTTCTTATCAATTACATAAAAAAATAAAAATAAATTAAAAAATAAAAAATAAAAACTCCTTATCAATTACACCTATCCATAGAAAAAACAAAACAACCATCTTGAACTGTTTTTCATCAAAATGATACTTTACTTATAGTCTCAAACAAAGCTGGTTCTTATTGGGCACTATAGCTGAATATATAAGATCAATCAGATCTTTGAAGTTAATCTTTGTTAGAACTATTAATCATTTACTCCATTTTTTCCTAAAAAATCAAATAATTTGATCATATTTTTTAATATTATTCTCCATATGATACAAGAATATTGATAGTTGATTCATCTTTAGAATAATAATACTTAAAATATATGATTGAATATTATTTAAATATGATTTAAATAAGATTTGAACATTATTTAAATATGATTCAAATAAGTTATGTACATTAAAAAAAAAAAACTTAATCTTTTTTTACTATTGATCTCGGCTTGTTTGAACATATTTCTTTGATCCTCTATCTGATTTTGTGTTTATCTCCATCAAAAGGACCTCAATTTTTGCTTAAATTGAATTTAAAACATATGAATTGTTATATAAGCAATTATATCACATGTTTATAACATATTCAAATATTAAAAATTACTTATAACTATTGAAGTTGGATTAAACTATATTGCCTGATTTAAGTTTGCAATCACATCCTTTTTAGGTGTGTTGCGTCTTGGAATATCTGCGGGTAGAGAAGTATAAAGTTTAGCGTCTTAGTCTTATACGAAAATCCAATGACGGATAAGATAGAAGAGTACAACGTTCATGCAAGAGTTTTTATGTGAAAATCCCTAAAAAGGGGAAACATCAATTTGAATGAATATGCTAATATTGATGGTTGGTTATAAATAATACCCCTCGTAGGACTCTTTGGAGGAGGATGCTGGTTCAATGTAGCAAATGCATCTTTTTATATAAAGTGCATTACATGACAACAATTCTTAAGATAGTGTTGGCATATTTATTTGGTCAATAGGATCGTGATCGACAGATAACAGTGTTCGAAAAGGTTGTAGCCGAAGGGCGAAGGTGGTCGGAAGGGCAATAATAGGCGGGCGACAATATTTGGTAGGAGATCCGTCGTTGGTAGCATTCGGGAAGAATTCCCGGGATAGTTTCAGAACGGGCGGAAGTCTGGCTGTGATCGACGGTCAGGAAGAACTATGACAGTGACAACATTGGCTAGAGAATGCAAGAGAGCCCTCAAGCTTTGTCTCCTCCTCCTCCTCCCCTCATGTTATAGTTTTTTGGGAATGTCATGACTAGTAAATATGAAGAAGATTAAGGGCATCTTGAGAGTGCTTTATAAGACGATATATTATTTTAAAGGAAAAATATTTATATATGTAATATTAAAATTTTAATTATATTTAAAATATTAGTAATATTATTTTTTTAAATAAAAAATATAAATTTTAAGTATATATTTTATAATATTATATGAGTAAATATAAAAATTTAGATGTCATGATAATGTAAATATGTTTTTAAAGGGTGAATAGGGTTAGTTCAGGCGAGTGAGGACTGGGTGTTGACGCAAGCGGTGAAGCGGGAGAAATTATTAGGTGCGGAGACCGGACATAGAGATACGTCCGGACATCCACTTAAAATTTGATGCGTGAATGTGCTTTGATTGCACTTTTTACTTGTGCTTTACCTGTGCTTTACTTATATTTTAGTTGCACTTTGACCACTCTTTTGTTGCGCTTTTTTACTGAGTTTTGACTGTGCTTTATCTACACTTTAACTATATTTTTATGCACTTGACTTAAAATTTTATGGACATATTAAATATATAAAGTAAAAAATAAATTTTTTTTTTGGGAAAATTGTAAAAAATAAATTCAATTGAACATCTGAGTGTCTCCAAATGTTAACATTTTATTGGTATCTGGCAGCTCTCCGCACCTAATAATTTCTCGTGAAGCGGAGCTTATCACCCAGAACCAGGGGGAAAAGCCGCGGGATTTCCTCCTTAGCTGCAAAGGAAATGGAGTGCGCTTTGGTTATCTCGTTATCAAGTCCCTTCTTTCCAAGAACAGGTAAAGAATCCCTAATTTGGCTTGTAATATCTAAATAAATTCTTAAATTTTCTTGTTTATGATGACAAACTGAAGGCTTGAAAAAAAAAAATCAAGAGTATTCTTAAATTTTCTCGCGAATGACTTTTCTATGGCCTTGCGTTTTCTGAGGGCGTTTTGTTTTTTTTGAATCCACGCTTATGGCTTTCGTGTGTTCGGGTTCGGATTTTTAATAGCTGTGTAGCCTACCCCAATCCTTTGGACAATTCATGGATTTGGCATTCTTTGATTTGACCGGGTTAGGCTGACATATACATCAACAGTGACCAGGAAATCGCTCTATTTGCACGTTTTATAAACGTTTGATGACCTTCAGTTCTCAACCATGATGCCTTTTAATGGACTGGGTTTCTTTGCTGCCGCTAGTATGAATGAAAAAGAGTATCCTGAGAATTTTATTGTAAATTTTCCATTGATATAATGTTGGAGGGACGAGCTTTTTGAAGAAGGTTTATGAATGTGCAGAACGAAAATGTTGAGAATTGTATCTCCTTTGCCCTTTTTAAGCTCTGAAATTACATAGGAGACTTGCCAATCTTTCTTGCAACCGTGTTATATGGATACATTTGCTAAATACCAGAAGAACAAAGTTGTCTTTAATCCACAATTCACTTCTAATCATAAACACTCAATACAGGATGCCCAAGCGTTCAGGATTTGTAACTGCAATCTAGGATAAGATACAAAATAAAAACTCACAAAAAACCATAATTTGCAGGTCATAACGCTCAACTTTAGCAAAAATTAGCCCTTTTATTGCAAAAACAGCAAATTCATTTCTTTCATTCCAAACAATAATGTAAGGGTTGCCAAGATCTGAAATCTTACAAGAAATAGAATGAACATACATAAAATTTCTGCAATGACTAAAATTTGTTGTAAAAGGAAATTCAACATGTATCATACTAGCCAATAAACAAATTAATATCAACAAGAAGGCTAGAAATCACCCATTAGAAGATCCAAGCCTAATGCTAGCAAAAAGAGATTTTCCCCTAGAAGCTGCCATCAAAATTTGTGAAGCACTCAAATAATCCACATCCAAAAACACACACAATAATTGATGAAAACCTATGATGCACAGACACAGACATGGCGGCATGGATACAACACAACACGAACACGAAACACGTCAATTATTGAAATATAGGACATGGACACGGGTTGGTCATAACATTATAATTTTTATATTTTAAAAATAGTATATAAAAATTAAATAAGTATGATATTAAAAATAATTTAGAAATAATAAGCCATTTAACTAGAATTTGTACTTAAAATGATAAATATTAGGATGTCGAGAGTCGGTTGTTGATGTTGTGTATCGGACATCGAGAGAGGAGATTGTTTTGAAATGTCGATGTTGTAATGACCTCAGATTTCGATGTTGAGATGACATCGGGCATTTTTGTGAAACTAAAGTCGCGAAAGAGAAATGAAAATGAGAATATTTGATGAATGGGATATTGAGTGCGGACGATTGATTTTGTATTATGAATATGAAATAAGAAGTTTAGTTTTTATATTTTAGATAAATAAAAAATTTAAATACAAGAAATTATATTTAAAAAAATTCACAAAATATTTAAGACACAGATGTTGGAGACGCGTGTCTAATTTATATTTAATAATTTTTTAATCGGACACGATTTCGACGTGTCCGAAACGTGTCAGACATGTGTCGTGTTGGAGACGTGTCGGACAATGTACGCCTTTTTGAGAAGTGTCTTAGACCTGGATGAAAATTGTAAGTTCCAATTCTTCCAACATCAAATGGTATAAATCAACTATTTACCAAATATGGTCACTGCATATTTCATCAAATGGAAGGCCAAAGAGGTGGCAATCTCATTGTATGCAAGTCCTGCAGGCAATCCGTGTATAAGGAAAACCATGGTCAACATAGAAAGAAATAATGTATTGGAATCTATATGAGGAAGCTTAATTGACTGAAACTATTGGAATTAGCAATCTCCTTCTATGGCTCTGCTATTATAGTAATTAGATATTTCATTAGCAGTTTTTGTTATCGTTAGCCATCTGCGCCAATAAGCATAACTGACTGAAACTACTGGAAGGAAAGCATAGAAGGAAAACACAAGAATGAGAACTTCATATTGGAAATATCCTGAAATCTCGTAGAATAGGAGCCCTGAAAAGTTGGAACTAAGAATTCTCAAAATGTTAATTGAATTGAAATCCTTGCAATAGTTAACCAAACATAGAGGGGCAATCAAACTAATGGAGAGCACAACTCTTACTCAATAAGATCATCATCATAACCAGGCTTTACACTAAAATAAGATCATCTATCAACACGACCACCTTTTTATCTGCTATTTCTCCCTTTACCTTCATAGTGTGATTTGGGATGAACCTCACTATGGAGTTTAGGGAAACTTCCGTCATATCCAGATGTAACTTTTCTTCTTTCTCCCTCTCTAACCCGCTTCCACCTCCCTCTTTAGCTTCCTCGTCATCACAGACGGTGAGAACCTGAATAGTTTGGTCCTTACACCTATTGTTGCGAATCTGGATTCAAGGATTATAATTTTGTTGATAGCAAACATTTATGTTTCTGTTTGAGTGCCTAATCTTTCAGGTTCACAAGATCATTTGCAATTCAAGCCAGCTCAAGATCGAGTCAGTCTGTTTGTGTTTCAGGTTCAATGCATTTTTTTTATCTTTATTGAGTCAAGTGTAATATAATAGATCCCCAAGCTAAGTAACCTTGCACACACACACTCAGGGGGAGAGTTTTAGTGAGTTTGAGTTTCTGTTCTAATTTTGTTCAAATTGTCCTGGACGATATTCACATCATCCTGAACGATCCATTGAAAACAGAAATCCTAATTAGGGCAGCCGTATTAAGTCAGTCTGATTAAGCAGATCGTACTAGACGATACAACCATCATATAGGACGATATGCTCAAATCAGAAATTCTCAGCCACCAGACTAAGTTAAGTAAGTTTTATTTTTAGAATTTTGGTCTAATTGTCCCGGACGATACGTATATCATCCTGGATGATCCATTACAATCATGCCTAAATTAGTCAGGTGATTAAAGAAAGTAATTAAGGTTTGATTGATTCGATTATATCGTCTTGGACAATCGCAAGATCATCCTGAACGATCAACTAGAAATCCTGACCGTCCGTGCACTTCACCTGGATGACCCGAACAGTGTGCCAGACGATATTCCATTTTTTGAACTAATCGTACGGGACGATATCAATATCGTTCTGGACGATCAAGTCATTTTGAAATCGTCCAGCATGGTTGACATGTACGACCCGAACAGTGTGCCGGACGATTTTGGGCAATTTTGAACTAATCGTACAGGACGATATACGTATCGTCCTGGAGATCAAGTCATTTTCCTTTGATCGTCCAGGCTTTTCTCCTAGACGTCCCGAACTATCTTCTGGACGATATTCCTGATTTGAACTAATTGTCCAGGACGATTTGAATATATTTTATCTTCTAATCGTCCAGAGGAACCAGATCGTCCAGGCCAAAAGGGGTTGATTTACACTAATCGTACAGGATGATCTTTGACAGCTAGTTGAAATTTAGGACAATTTTTTAGCCATCCTATTTAAGATCTCTTTCATTCTACTATTGAAATCTTTTGCCGCTGTCCTCACCTGAGAGAGTCTTGAGAGAGAGAGGGAGAGCTTGGGAGAGAGAGAGAATCTTGTGAGGGGGAATTTGTGAGGTGTTCACAAAGGTTACTCCAAGCAAGGATTCGAGTCGTCGTCTCCAGTCGTCATCCCTCGTCCCTTGGTGCTCTAAAGGAAGGATTGTCTGCAAGAAGATCGAGGTTCTCAGCCTGTTTCAGTAGGAAGCGAAACATGGTAAGGTTCTCTGCCTGTTTTAGGAGGAAGAAAAAGGAGTCTGGGTTCTCTACCTCACCAGGTTGGTGAAAAAGAGTTTTGTAAGGCTTTTCCGCCTTGCTGTGGGAGCAGAATAAGAGTCACTTTGTTTTAGTACAATATCTGGAGGGGAGGTTCCGCGGAGTGGACGTAGGTCAAGTTGACCGAACCACTATAAAGTCTGGTGTGACTTTTCTGATTATTTTCTGCACTTTACTTCTGCGTTGATGATCGTGTGATTATAGTTATTATTTTTGTTTTGTTAAACATCTGCACATCATCGCGAAATTGTAACTGTTTTAAAACATTCAAAAAGATTTTCAAAATTATTTTTGCTCACGAATTTTAAAACTACCAATTCGACCCTCTCTTAGTTAGCCTCGGGCTAGTTCATAAGAGCTTAACATCCCTAATGAACTTTCACCTATGCCCTGGCATGTACTTCTCATCACACCTAAAACATTCGCTTTGCCCCTTTCTCTTGTATTTCCTTCTCTGTTAGCCTTTTAAAACTTCCCCCATTTCCCCCTCCTCCAGCTCTCTCCTTGGACACTTCTTTTAGACTCCCTGGCGCTGGTCTCTTGGGAGCTAAGAAGGTGGTAGTCATCCTGTACGATCCCCCCGAGTTGCTCCCTCTAGCCCCTCTTTCCAGCTGCTTCTGATCCTCCACCAACTGGGCTAGTTCCATGGCCTCCCCCAGGTCTCTTGGCCTCATTACCCGAACCGCTGCCCGTATCTCCGGTTTGAGTCCTTTTATAAAGTTTCCTTCCAACACTATCTCAGAGAGCCGGTCCAATCTGCTGGCCAAGTATTCGAATTTGTCACGGTAATCTGCCACAGTCCCCTCCTGTGTCAAGGCAAAGAATTGCTCATAGAAATCTCCTCCCCCACCAGTTCGGAAACGTTCTAATAAGCAGTCTTTGAACTCCCTCCAGCTCCTGATGGGTTACCTTAGGTCACGCCGTTAGTACCATGCCAGTGCCTTTCCTTCCAAATATAGTCCTGCTGCCGTTAGCTTCTCTTCCTCCGTCAATCCGTTGATGGCGAAATATCTTTCCATCTTGTAGATCCACCCATGGCCATCCTCGCCCTCAAAGATGCGCATCTTCAGCTTTCTCACCTTCAGGTCACCTCAGAATCCTCCATATCCTCCCATCCCGTGAAGAGGAGGTGCTCCCCAGTTGTCTCGATCTTCTTTCCGGTGATCGTACCCGAACCTGTTATCAGAATCCCCTCTTTGTCTTTCAAAATCAGCTCCTCGGTGGTAGAAATCCTCTCTTCTTCCTACAAAATCAGCAGCTCTTCTTTCGAACCCGGTGCTCATCTCCTCCCTGAAAGAGGTTCTAGCGGAGGCATTCCGTCTTCTCCCTCCAAGATTTCTATTTCCGGGTTTCCTCTCCTCCACGTGCTAGGGTTTCCACCCCTTCCATAGCCGTCGAAGGTTTCCCTTGTTGTCGCCGTATTGGTCTTTACTTCTAGTAATTTCTTTAACATCTCTTCCATTACGGCGAACTTTCCTTCCATCTTTTCATTATTGGAAGAAATCTGATTTTGAAAATCAGAAAATTTTTCCTCCAAATTTAATTTGAGTTGTCCGATTTCACCTTTCAAAACTTTCACCTTCTTTCCAACCATAATTTTTCCAATCGCCCAAGAACAATCTTCTTCTGGATGAGATTTTATTGCTGAAATTTTAGAAATTCAACTGTCGGTGGTCCCAAGAAATTACTCTGATACCAATTTGATAGGAAATATTTGAGTTCGCAAGTAATCCTATCGGATATACTTGAGTTTGCAAGCAAACCTAACAAGAAATTGGTAAAAACAACGAGAAGACACAAGAACGATAATGAAAACAACCCAAAAAAACAGTAGATTTTATTAGACAACTCAAAGCAAAGCAAATATAATAAAAGATACAATTGATCCTCTATTCGAGAGGAGGATCGTTCTCTCCCAATCTCTAGACACGAGGTCTAGAGCCCAAAACTACGAAAGAGACTCCAAGAGAACACAATACTTCAGCATCCTACCCCTTCCCCTCTCTTCCCTATTTATAAACCTCTCTAGCCCTTGCCGCCCCTCTCTCCTTGCCAAAAATACTTTTAATTTAATTTTTAAATTCAATAGTGGACCCCACCTTGGGCGGCAAACCAAAAATAGGGTCGTGGGCCCCATTGCTTAGGCAGAGCAAGGCTTTTAGGAGGCGGTTTGAACCGCCTCCTGTAAACAAGGGCCAGCCCATGTGGGGCCGGCTGGGTTGGTTCTTGAACTGACCTAACAGATTGGTAGTGCTGGATGAGGATCAGTCTGGAGGCACGATTGCGACTGAGCGTCGAGCAGAGATCGGCGGATCAGGTAGGCATGCGTGCGGCTTCTGGCATTTGATTTGATCGAGTGAAGGAGGTCTGGTGAGAGATCTCGGATCAAGTGAAGATTCGGATCGAGGCTGATTGTGGGCTCGGTTGTGTCGGTCGACGGGCTGAACCGGAGGAACTCGGCGGATTGAAGGGTACTCGAACGTGCGGGTCTAGAGACTGGGTGTTGGGTTCATTCGATTGACAGAGGGGTGACGGGATTCGATGTTGAGTTGGAAGGTTTGATTGAAAAGAAGGTAAGCTTGGCGTCTGGGGTCGGCTGCAAGAGGAGGAACGTCAAACAGGTGGGATCGCAAGATCGCACGACCTTTCACGTGAAGAGGAGACGAGCGTGGGTGTTTTTGGCTCTGGGCTTGGCGGGGTCGGTGGCTTCAGCGAATGGAAAAGGTCGGAAGGATTGGCTGAAGGCTAGATGAGGGTGAGCAAGTCGAACGGTGGATCTGGGTTGAATGTAGAGCTTGGTCACGATAAGCAGAGAGGCGGCATAGGGATTTGAGGTTTCGGTTGTGCGGTGGTTCGAACAGGGAGTGGAAGTTCGGTTCTGAGTGTTGAAGCAGAAGCCGAAGGCTTTGCTTCGTTCGCATTTTAAAGAGCAGAATGTTTGATCGAGACAGATCACGTCGTAGGATTTATGAGAGAAGATAGTGTCGCTAGTGCCGAAGGATTTCAATGGGATTTCTGGGAGCTTAAGTGGGATTTTCGAGTTAGCTCGACAAGATATGAGGTAAAATTTTTTGTTCAGTTAAATAGATAATAATAATAATAATAGATATGATTATTATCATTATAGAGATGTCAAGAACTAAACAGAGTTTCACGCATCGCAAAATTCATCCATCATTTCTCGATTTACACGCCGTCATTTTGAAACTCGCACCGATTTGCGCGTGTGATTTTCATTGAGCAAAATTACAGTTAATTTTTGGTATTGCCAGTCCGAATGCAACAACAAAATTCATTTTGCAATCATAAGTTGTTTGGGCGGCGTTGTGCGTTGATTTCAGGTATCAGTTGCCGATTTTGATCGTTTTTGTCCGATTCATTTGTGAGGGTCCTCCTCTTAGGCGAATTCGACGCTCTGATCACAACGGCGCAGTCCGTTTGGCGATCGGAGATCGTTCGACCCTTCAAGTGACGCGTCACACCAATGTGCGCGTCACTTAAATCGTCGATTTTGCTCCTTTCACGAGTTTGAGTGTATGGGTCAACACAAGCAAATCTAAGATTTTATCTGATTTTGGTTTAAGAGCATAAATATCAAAGAATTGGATTTTCAATCTTAATTTCATACTTTAATTTTAAATAATTTTCAACGGTCTAACATTGTTTGATTTGACAAAGTGGTAGATCATCAAGCAAATTTCATCAGTGATATCAATTCAAGAAAAAAATTATAACCGGTGGAGTTCTTCATAAAAGGGTCAAGCCGCTTTGAAAATTGGACTTGTATGCATAAAACAATAACATATAAAAAGAACTTGAGGAGTGGTGGGTGAGCCAAATACCTAAATATTTAAGGGTTGTGATTTTACAGCACTATTAATCAATTGTTAACATCAATTAGTTGATTAGCATTTGAAAATTTAATTATGGTTAATTGATTTGATTTGATTTATTTCAGCTTGACAAAACCTTAAACCTAAACAAAACAAAATAAATTTGTCTAGACAAAATGTAAAATATACATCAAGATAAACTTAAACCAACTAATTAAACCAAAATGATAAAACATACACAAAAATAAACTTAAATCAAACCAACCAAATCAAAATGACCAGTTTAGTTGATTTCATTCAAATTTTTAGATTACTATTATGTTGGAGAAGATGAGGAGTAAAAACCACAATGACGAAACAAGCAAGAAAATAAAACAACATAAAAGTAAAGGACACTAGGATTTAACATGGAAAAATTCAAAATAGAGAAAAATCACGGAGCCACACCACACCAAGAAATCCACTATGAAAATTAGGAGAAATAAGTACAGATCTCTTTTCTCTCTCACTCTCTCATTGCTTCTCTTCTTACATGCACCATTCTCAATGTCTACACATAAAATACAAGAGAAAGCCAAGTAAAATAACCCAAAGGACGCAACCCTTTAGAAAAATGAGGAAAAAAAAAACCGTCAAATCCGTCTTGCAGTGCTGCGGCGCCAGTTTGGGGCACTGCGGCACTCAAGTCTCTATCTTGCACCGCTGCAGTGCCGTATCTATACCACTGTGGCGCTCGAGAACACAGTGCCGGGGCACTTGGGCCTTTGCACTAGAACCCAAGCTGGGGGTAAAACCCCCTGCACCCCCCAGCGAACATGACAAGCTTTGAGGTCCGAGACAACAAAACAACCAGATTGATCAACACAATCAAATTTCACACATAACAATCTCTCACTTGGAACTAATTGCAATCAATCTATCTATAACACCAAACATAGTATCGGTAGTGCGGCTCAACCTTTCTCTCATCCTCCATGAAGACCAACTGAAGCTACACATAGCATTAGTTTAGTTTATCAACTGTCACCATCTTCGTTAGCATGTCTATAGGATTCTCGATCGTTTGTATCTTCTCCAAAGATGACTGATCATATTCCAGAAGCGACTTGATGAAATGATATCGAAACTGGATGTGCTTCGTCCTGGCATGGAATGCAGCATTCTTGGCTAGATATATAACACTTATGTTGTCGCTATGTAGCTTCTCATTTTTTTGACCCTTGCCAAGTTCTGTCAAGAAACTTTACAACTAAATTATCTCCTTGCTAGTCTCAGTGATAGAAATATTTTTCGCTTCTGTGGTAGAGAGCACAACAATCTTCTGTAACTTGGAAACCTAACTGACTGCAGTCTTTCTGATGAGGACATCAATACATGGAAGGTTTATCGTAGGCGTGGTCGTCGATCTACGGCCACGATCGAGTCCTTGTATTTCTGAGTTTTATTGTATCGTTGTTTCTTTTATTTTATGAGTTTATTTCTTTTACTGTTTTACCCTTAAGGGTGGATTGATTGTAAGCCAAAGAGGGCATTGTCGTCTTTTATTTTGGTCCTTTATTTGAGGCTATTTATAAGCCCTATGATTGTATTGTTATAATTAATGAATGATTTTCAAAGAAATTCCAGTATATTGTTTCTCTTGAGGTGAGAGTTTGAGAGCTTTGGAGAGGTCCCTAGGAGAGGGAATCGGATCACTAACCAACTTTGGAAGTGTCCGGGTTTGTGGTTAATTTCCCCCCTATTCTTCTTCTCTTCCCTTTCTTCTTCCTCACCCACGGCCCAAGCCCCTTCCCCCCACCGTTCTGTCCTTGTTCCTCCCACGGCCGGCCCCTCCCCAAAACCCCACCTTCGGCTAAGACCCAATTCCCCAGCCCCCCACCCGATCGCCTCCCTCCCACCACCTCCACCCACGGCCACACCCACAACCGCCGGCCCTCCCTTTTGGATTTCCCCTTCAAAGCTTGTCATCAAGACTTTCCTAATTGAGTCTTGTACTTTAGGTAATGTCACCCAACCACAATTCAATCTATTTGAATTTTGAATTGATTTCCTAAAATACAATCTTTTATTTTAGGAAAATTTCCTAATTCAATTCAATTTGAATTTTAAATTGGATGGGATTGAATATTCCCCCCTTCCTAATTTAATTCTCCAAATCAAGAAGGATTGATTGTCTTTCCTAAACCCCCTCCCTTTATTGAAGCCGCCGGCCCCCCTACTTGGGCCCACCTCATTAATTCCTTCCCAAACACCACTCCCCACTTTAGGAATTAAATCCCAAAGCCCTCCTACCCTACCCGTCCCTCTCCCTCTCCCTCTCCCCTATCCCCTTTGAATTGTTTCCAAACTTAAGAAATCAATTTTGGAAATTAATTTCAGCAATCCCCTCCTAATTCAAAATCTGAAAATAATTTCAGATTTTGGACACATAACCCTAACCCTACCGCTCCAAAATCTGAACCAATTTTCCTCTCTCATCCCCACCTTGGCCGGCCTCTCCCAGAATCCCTTTCCCACTTGATTCTCAAAGAAAATCTTCAAACTCTTGAGGAGAAACTTCAAGGATAGCAAAGGAGCTCCATCTTCAACCCTTCCCCTTCACAATCAACATGAATGGAAGTCCCCGAATGGGACTACGGCTTGGTGCTTGACAATCAAGATAATATCGACATCCTACACTCTCTCTTCTTTGACGTGGGCTTTGACTTCGACAACACCGTCGAAGAATACATCGACTGGATCCACATCACCTTGGTTGATGTGATTGACGATCAAAGATCAAAAGGACGTTGGACTATCTACGGCCGAGCCACGACTTCCACCACTCCGGCTACTTCTTCATATTCGATCAAAGGTTACATCATTCGTCTTCTATAACTCCTCACCGGTGCTATTAGCAATCAAAAGAACATCATTCGACGACGAATCTTTTCCAAGTAAGGGTGAGTTTCTCTTCCTTACTCAAATATTTCTTCATCTACTAACCTTGTAGGTGATGACGGATTTGCAAAGGATCAAACTCCGCCTAAATTGCTAAAGCTTAGTAAACGTAGGGTTCTGAGCGTATCTTTCTATGCTTCTTATTTTCATTGTTAACTTAGGGATGCTAGTTGAACATCTATTACTTTGCATGTTTTGAGTTTCTAAATTATTTGTTTGTTCAAGCACTTAGCAAGTGATTTGGCTTAAGCGTAAGCACCCCTTCCTTGTTTTACTTTGTCGTTTCAATTGCTAGTAATCTAATCACAACTGCTCTTTTAATAAATCGTGCTAATCCTTATAGTTTTCATTCAATTGCATCTTAGTCCTACATCATCTGGTATCAGAGCATGGTTAACCTAGGATTTGCATGCTAGAACTTACCCTAGGTTATTGCTCAACTGTTTTACTTACTTTTGCATGCATAACATCATTTAAAACACTTTCAATTTGCTATTGTGTTTGCTGTCCGGAATTTTCTGCATATATTTAGTAAGCTATAAGATCATTTCATTGATATCTAGGTGCTGCCCCTAACTTTACAACCTCTCTACTTGCCTAGGAGACTTAACACCATAGTGTAGTTTGCTGTCCTAAAGGTTCCTGCAGCATTTAGTGTCATTTTAGGGTGTCTTTTCATTATTTTCGCTTGCTGCCCACTCCTGGTTTTCAGCCCTGAGCGTTCCCTAGTGCTTAGCAATGGACCCAGAACAACTTGGAAGGACCTTAGACCTACTGGTAGGTCAAATGAATACAATTAGCCAACAACTCAAGGAAAACCAAGCCGACCTAGCTGAATTTCGTAGAACCACCACTGACCGACTTGACACCATAGAGCATGGTAGGAGCCACCCGATTCCGTATACCTCTTCTAGGCCTCCTTCAATGTACGGGGACGATCCTTTTCCAGATGAGGGACCTCCTCGAGCCCCTCGTTGAACCCCCCATTATGGACATGATCACCACCTCGACCCTGATCTTCCCCTGATGAAGAATATCAAGGTCGATGCACCCACTTTCGATGGTACCCTTGATCCCCAGCTCTTTCTGGACTGGATCAAAGGTATGGATAGTTTTTTTAAGTGGTATAACATCTCCGAGGCTAGGAAGGTCAGTTTTGCCAGTATGAAACTCCTTGGTAGAGCTAGTCAGTTTTGGTTAAACTTAGAAAGCCTTAGGGAATCCCGAAATGAGTATCCCATCACCGATTGATTATCTATGAAGCGAGAACTCAAGCAGAAGTACTTGCCTCCCTCGTACTTCCCTAGGCTCTTGGATAAGTGGCATAGACTGACTCAGGGTAGTAGACCCGTCAAGGAATACATCGCATCCTTTGACGACTTTCATCAAAATTAAAGATAAAAACTGTAAAGTCATCGTAGATAGTGACAGTAGCATCAATGCTGTTTGCTCCAGCATGGTGTTCAAACTGGGTCTTTTTTGCCGTTCCTCACCCCAGTCCGTATAAGGTAGCGTGGGTCAACTCCACTGCCTTGGAGGTGAAAGAGCGAAGCATCGTGCCTATCTCCTTTGCCAGTTATAAGGAGAATGTGTGGTGCGATGTACTGATTATGGATATTGGACAAATTCTGTTAGGCCGACCCTGGATTTTTGATAACGATGTCCACATCTATGGGAGTTCGAACACCTGCGTGTTTGAACATGTGGGCAAAAAGGTTAAGCTTTTGCCATCGCAGCCCCGGGTCAAGGATGACCCCAAATCCCACCCCCTTAAGTCCAAGAAAGGACTGAACTTGGTCACCGCCAAAGTTCTGGACTCTGAAATTACGCAAGGCGCACCCCTGTACGCCTTAGTGGGTCGTGAGATTTCTCCTGAATCTGATGACCCTATCCCTTAGGAAGTCCAACCCATTTTAGGGCAGTTTGCTGATGTCTTCCCCGATGATCTTCCTGATCAGTTACCTCCTCTTAGAGACATTCAGCATGCCATAGACTTAGTCCCTGGAGCCTCCCTCCCTAACCTCACTATCGCATGAACCCCACGGTACATGCTGAACTTAAGAAGCAGGTAGATGAGTTACTACAGCGAGGTTTCATTAAGGAGAGTCTTAGCCCCTGCGCGGTGCCCGCCCTTCTCACTCCTAAGAAGGACGGATCCTGGAGGATGTGTGTTGATAGTCGTGCTATCAACAAAATCACCGTCAAGTATTGTTTCCCTATCCCTCGATAGGACGATATGCTCGATATGATGACGGGTGCCACTCTATTCTCCAAGATCGATCTCAAGAGTGGATACCACCAGATCCGGATCCGACCCGGTGATGAGTGGAAGACTGCTTTCAAGACCAAGGATGGTCTTTACGAGTGGTTGGTCATGTCTTTCGGGTTGAGTAACGCCCCGAGCACCTTTATGAGAATCATGACCCAGGTGTTACGCCCTTTTATGGGTAAGTTTGTCGTTGTCTACTTTGACAACATTCTTATCTATAGTCATTCTGTTGAGCAACACCTGGTCCACTTAAAGCAAGTCTGTTCTGTATAATCCAAAGAAGTGTACTTTCCTTATAGATCGAGTCATCTTTCTGGGATTTATCGTGTCGGCTCAAGGGGTTTCTGCTGACCCTGAGAGGTGAAAGCCATAGTTGAGTGGCCTCTTCCTCAGAACATCCGGGAAGTCCGCAGCTTCCACGAATTGGCCACCTTCTATAGGAGATTTATACGCTTCAGTACAATCGTATCTCCTATAACTGATTGTCTTAAGAAGGGTGATTTCCACTGGACCCCGGCCGCCACCAGAGCTTTTGATGACATTAAGATAGGTTTAGGCACAACAACCTTCCTCAGATGGGGTATAAGTGGAGACATTCTAATTTTTTGTGACCCACCGCTTTACAATGAACATAAAAACTAGGAAAATCTTTGAAAATAACTTTCTGAATATAAATGTATTTCTCTGGACCAAGCCAAACTGAATCGGGATAGTTTTTTGTAATATCTATCTCAACAAGAATACGAGCTACCTACGGCCTAAAACCCATGGCAATGGCATTATCCTTTTGAATAGAACGACCAAACAAAGAATCCAGACCGTGGAGAATACGAGGAACGAAAAAATGGGGGCGAAGATCTGGGAAGGAAATCAAGATGAGACCGATTGGAGATTCCTCTGATATATCAAAGAAAGGCGATCATTAATGGTGGAGGCCCCAGTGATGAGACTTCATGACTTTTCCAAAGTCTTCGAAGTGACCTGCGATGCTTCGGGAGTCGGAATTGGAGGAGTCCTCTCCCAGGAAGGTCATCCTGTAGCTTATTTCAGTGAGAAACTGAACAACATTCAGCAGCAATATTCCACTTATGACAAAGAGTTCTACACGGTGATCCAATCCCTTCACTATTGGCGACACTACTTGCTCCCGCAAGAGTTCGTCATCTTCTCGGATCACGAAGCTCTGTGTTATATCAACTCCCAGAAAAAGTTGAACGCACGACACGGTCGATGGGTAGAGTTCCTTCAGGAGTACACGTATACCCTTAGATATAAGGCAGGAGTTGAGAATAAAGCTACTGATGCTCTCAGTCGTCGCATGATGACTACTACTGAGATGAGAGCTGAAGTTGTGGGTTTCGACCAAATAAAGAGGGACTATTTGGACTGCCCCGACTTCAAAGAGACCTACTCTCTTTTGTCCACAGGCAACACGCGCCTTGTGGACGATTTTCTTCTAGAGGATGGTTACCTTTTCAAAGCCCAAAAGCTTTGTATCCCTAACACCTCCCTTAGGAAATTTCTTATATGGGAACTCCACGTTGGAGGCCTCGTTGGGCACTTCGGACTAGATAAAACTATAGAAGCTGTGGAGTATCGTTTCTTTTGGCCCAGCCTGAAGAGAGATGTCGGTAGGATGGTTAGCCGGTGTCACACGTGTCAGTTAGCCAAACAACGTAAGCAGAACACTGGTCTTTACACTCCTTTGCCTGTCCCTAGTTGTCCTTGGCAGGATGTTAGCATGGATTTCATTTTAGGCCTGCCTAAGACTCTTCGTAAAAAAGATGTCATATGTGTTGTAGTTGATAGATTTTCCAAAATGGCTCATTTTATACCCTGCTCCAAAACTTCCGACGCCTCCCATATTGCCAAGCTTTATTTCAATGAGGTTGTCCGTCTTCATGGTCTACCCAAGACCATTGTGGGCTCCGAAAATTCGGCCCCGGCCTCCGCCCGCTCTTTTGCTTTTCTTCGGGGGGAGTTTTAACGGATTAAGTTCCAGGGTAAATTTTGGAAGGCAGATGAGGTTGTAGATAAGACACTACCCAGAGATTTTGCCCTCATTTTGCGAGGACTTTATGATCTGAGTTCTGATTTCCTATAGGCGCAAGCCCCTATAGTTAATTACCCCTCCCGATAACGAGAGATAACTTTCGATTAAGGCTAGTCGTCAATCAGATACGTAAAAATACGTTTTATCCGGCATATAGTAGCAGCAAGGGTTTGAATTTTGGAGAATTTGAGAATTTAGAAGATTGGAAGATTTGAAGATTTAACATTTAAAATTGGAAATTGCACCATCTAGTACTTAAAGCGGATGGTGGGGGAATAGATAATGGACCCGATCAAGATCCCATGGTTCCGTCGTCCCGGGCCATCGTGGTCCCTGGTCTACTTAATCAGAGGAGGTAGTCGACCCAACCTGACAGAAGGATCCTTGTCGGCAGCCAAGGGATGCGTCGTCCAAGGGGACCTTGTAGACCTGGGGTGAGTATTTGCCTAAGGGGATAAATTTGAATCCACCTTAGCTAACAGAGGGCTTTATGCCCTATCGATTATATCCTATTGATTCATATCTCAAGGATTTGATGCCGCTAAGGAACGTATTGGCTCTGGCCATAACCGCTATCTTGTGGTGCTATTTAGAGGCAAAACCACTCGGTTCAGAGGGCCCTGGGTCATAATCGTTTATCCTGCAGTGCCATTTAGCGGCGAAACTGCCGGTTAGAGGACACGTACCACGTCCTTATTGGCAGAAGATTGTTTGAGAATGGATCCTAGTGATATTTTCGACTAGGCATTAGTTCAATGTGAGCTGAAGTAAGTTTTAATTTGTCCACCTCGGGAAACTGTTGCAGATGGTGGATGGATTTTGCTTCGAGTGTTTGATGATTGGATTTCAATTTTAGATATTTTCAGAGTTTGGGATTTTGAAAATTTTTGTGGAGTTTTGGAGTTTTGGGTATTTGGGTGGTATTTGAAATGATCTGTTTGGACCCCTCCGGTTGAGATTTGCATTCAACATGACCATCATCGGGGTGTGTGAGGTCATTTTCATTTATGGATTAAACCTTGTCGGCTTATCGAGCTGTCGATAGAGGATCGGGTTTCATAAGCTTTATGCCTTTATAAATGAATTCTCTTGATTATAGGCCTTGAAGGCCTAATATGAACTATAAAATAAATATTTCGGTCATCGTCGTGGCTGAATATTTATTTTATAGTTCGAGCCGTGTCGACTCCTATCTACCAGCATACAAGGATCGGGCTTGAACTTGAATTCACTTATCAACCGCGCAGCATCCCTGGACGTCACGTGTGTACCAATAACACGCTCGTCGGGGCCCATGCAGGTGTATGGGGGCATTTAGAAATATTTATTGAACCTTGTCAACTCTTATTTACCTGCTTAGGAGGATCAGGTTCAAATTTATTGACCCGCGCAGCATCCCTAGACGTCACGTGTGTTTTTACAACACGCTCGCCGGGGCCCATGCGGGTTACGATTGTATTTACCCCTTTTGTGTTCTTATGTGTATACAAATTAAGGTGCACATGCGCGGGGGGGGGGGGGGGGGGGGGTACTTTGAAATATTTGTGAACGTCTTCTGTCCGCTTGCATGAATGTTGCGGATCCGGTGGCGTCATGTTAGATGTATAAGAGTCTTCCGCAGTTGCTTGTAGGAGCTTATATTTGATGATGGTTTTCTGTATTTGTTTGAAGACGACACTTTGTATTTATAGAGGGTCTCCTACGACAACTCGTAGGAGCTTGTATTTGTTGCAGTCCTTGAGATGATTGGAATGGCGGATGTATTCTTCTATGTGTAATTGTGAGTTTAGGCCACCAAACTTTGCATCAATCTTTAACAACATACTTGTTAAATATTGATCATTAACTCTAGTGAGTGCGATGCATCGTGTATTGACATTCACTTGAGTGCATTCCGATATATCACATCATTGCTTTCACTGCATGTAGAATTCTCTTGATTACAACTGTCATGCTGATTGCGGTGTGGGTCTCTTGTAGCATCATTGAGCCTTTCTACTTCCAGGAAGTTGAGTGCTTGATTAGTAGACCGTCGCGTTTACTTGCGTATCTTCTAGCATTTGACAAGATTGCTGCATATATCCATAAGTATATTACTCTTCCTACGAAGGTTTCCCTGTCATTGCTTGCGGATGTCCGTGTATATTGGGGATTTGTTGTGTTTGCAATATATCTCCTTTAGTTATTTGCAGGTTAGCTCTTGTTTCACAGAGAGCTTCTGTGTTCATCCATAAATGATTGATGTCAATTGAAAGGATATGGTAGCATTCACTATCTGCCTCTTGAATTCATTTGTAGTTTGGCGAGTATATTGCACTCATTTGTATATACTTTCCTGTTGTCCACAAACACCCACGAGTCTCCTATAATTACTTGTGGATAGACTGTTCTTTGTGTTGGCAAGATGTCGTATTCACATATATGCCTTTTACTGTCATTCATGGATACTCACAAGTCTCCTATAATTGCTTGTGAAAGGACCGCTGTGTGTATTTGCAAGATAATTGACATCGCTTGTAGGGAGGATGTTGTGTTGTCAACAATTCATCACTATTTGTAAGTAAGTAGAGTTTGTAAGTCTCTTATTATCCTTGAAAATAACTCGTAGCTTGCATGATAAGTTTGTTCGTCACCATATGCTCACAATCAAATTGCATATACCTTCCAATCATCGTCATTTTTGTATCACTTGCTTATAAGTGACATTGGGTTCTTTGTTTGCATATCTTTTTAGCATTCTTAATAATTGTTGCATGTATATGCAAGACATCTACCTATTAGCTATTGTTGATAGTAGGCAAACTATTTTCCTTGCAACTCCTTCACTTTGCTCGTAGATATATTGCATTCATTGTATGTCGATTGATGATCTGCTTCATCCATCATGTTTTGACCTTCAATCGAAGTACTTGCTTGTGAGTTGAAGGTGTTATTGAATGCATTGAGCATGCTATCACATTCAATACAACCTTCTTCCTCTACATACACATACAGGAGATATTATCATTTGCATATGATTGGTCAAGTATTGTGGCTTGTCATTGAATTGCATTTGGAGTTTCATCATTTATATGCATGGAGAGTTCATTTCCCACTCGCTTGTTTGCATAAGGACGTTGGTTATGAAGATATTACTGCATTCATCACATATCCTTGCATGCATAACACTTATTTAAATGCTTCAAATTATTAATTTGCATTATATTTTTTAATCTTTATCATGAACTTGTAAGGTTAAAATCCAATTATTTGTTGTGTGAATTCTGTTCAAGTCATGCTCAAGTTCGAGCTCATTTCAATTTCATGCCATCCAAGTCAGGTTCAAATCTAAGTCTGGTTCAAGTCCATGTCCACTGTAGTTCATTTGAGTTCGAGTTCCTCTTACATATGATTCAAATTAGTTCATTTAATTTCATTCATCATATCTGATTCAAGTTCAAGTTTGAGTCTTATTCAAATAAGGTCCTCTGCGTTCAATCAAGTCCCAATCAAGTCCTCAGTTCAGTGCAAATTTCGGCAGCCTCCCGGCGTCTCCCCTGTTTAGGGGAAACTACGAGAGACTAGCCTTCCCCTCGACGCGACGTGCGCGTTTCAGGTAGATGTCCGTAGACACCGTGGCTATATTTTTCTTCAATCCCTAAGACGCTACATGAGCGCTTAGGGGTCTTGGGCAACTGTTGCAAAGAACACAGAGATTTCCCCACATGTGGGTACTTAATTTTCGTCCCCCTCACACTACATGAGCGGTCCGGGGATTACCCACCTCGTTGCAAGCGTCGTGTCGGTTTCCCTCCCTATTACGCTACGTGAGCGCGTAGGGGGTTTGCCGGTTCGCCGCTAGCATCGAGAAAGGGATTTAAGTTTAGAAATTATACCTTTGTATGTCGGCGGTGGTGATCAGAAATGTACAAAAAGATCTCTTTTTTTTTGCAACTTTCTTCTTTTTTTTTCTTTTCCTTTTTTTTTCTTTTCTTTTTTTTGTTGTTTTTCTCTTACACACATATATAAATATAAATATTTAAAGCTAATAATGAAGATAAACAACATTGGCTAATACAAGAGTTAATAAAACATAATAATGAATAATAAAAAGAACTTACTGTTAAGGGGTTTTGGATGGGTTTTAGATGTCTTAGTGGCTGTTTTGTAGTGGGTTGAGGGATGAATATACTATGAGTTGTTTGGGTAATTAAGTGGCCTGATGGGCTTTGGAAGATGGCCCTTTTGAGGTTTGTGAGCTGCTGCTAGACTCCAAGGAGTAGGAGGGTAATATGGGGGATGTTTTTAGTTTATTAGGATGGGCTATGGTTTGTAAGCTTGGGCTGAAGCTTTTGAGTGTTGAGCTCTTTGGAAGGGAGAAGAGGGCTTGAGGTAGTAGGTTTATATGGGCTGATTTGAGGGGCTCTTGGAGGAGTTGGGTTGTTAGAGACAAGCAATGGAGCTGGTTGTGAGGACTGTTTGTGGGCTGAAATGTGTTGTTATGTGTGGATGAGGTGTGATTATGCACATTGCAAGAGATGGAGCAATAGCTACTATGAGTAAAGGATTCAAGTGCTACCTGGTTGGTGTAGAGTAGGGAGAATGGGTGGAAGAGGATAGGGGGCTGCTACAGCTTCACGTGAGGGAGGAGCAGTGGCTTGCAGCTGGGTGGTTTTGGGTTAGATAGGTGATGGTGTAGGAGGAGAAGGCTGCTGCTATGGAGTTATTGTGAATAACTGTAAAAGCAAAGAGCTTGGAAGAGGGTTTTGGCTTGGAGATCTTCATGTGAGAAGGGAGGAAGAAAGTGCATGGATCAAGTTCCTGTACAGTTGAGGGAGTTGAGAGTTACGGATTGTAGTGGAGAGGAAGTGTTCAAATGGAAGGGGCTGAGTATATAATAGGCTATTCAATTTCTTTTTTTTTAATTTCTCCACTGGCTGACATGACTTGGGCGGCTGATAGTTGACATGATATGATTTGTACAAGATTTAGCAGAGATAAGGGAGATGGGCAGCTAGCTGTGTAGCTCCTTTTGCTGGGATTTGGTAGAGATTTTGAACAGGCTTTTATCATTTTTTTATTCTTTGTTTTTTTGTCTGATATGGAGGTCAACAACCATTGTCTCAGATAGGGATGTTAAATTCACTAGTTATTTCTGGAAAATCCTTTGGATGAAGTTGGGCACTAAATTGCAATTTTCGACAGCCTTTCATCCACAGACTGATGGTCAGACCGAGGTAGTTAATAGAAGCGTAGGTAATTTGTTACGATCTCTGGTTGGTGAGCATGTTAAGGATTGGGATTCCATTTTACCCACTGCTGAATTTGCCTATAATAATTCTGTGAACCGAACCACTGGCCTAAGTCCTTCTGAGATTGTTTATGAGTTCAAACCTAGGCAACCTTTAGATCTCATTCTTATGAGTTCTAAGTATAGGATATCTGAGTCTGCATCGTCATTTGCATCGCATATGCATGAGCTTCATAAGAAAATTGCACGACAGATTGAAAAGAACAATAATGATTATAAATTACATGCTGATCTGAGACAAAAATTTAAAACTTTTGAGGTTGGTGATTCCGTGATGGTACGGATTCGTCCGGAACGGTTCCCATAAGGAACGGTTAAGAAGTTGCATGCTAAAAGTGCTGGACCATTCAAAATAATTAAGAAAATCAATGATAATGCTTATGTGGTAGTCTTCCTATTGAGTTCAACATCAATCCCTCTTTTAACATAGAAGATCTAGTGGCATATGAAGGTCCGGATTTCAATCCGCCAAACCCACTCATAAAATAGCCTTGTGTGACCCCACCTTGTGAGATCCCTAACCTACCTCCACTCCCAGATATCCCTAAATCACCCATAGCAGAAAAAGTGGATACGATCCTGAGCGATGAAATCATCTCTACAAAGGAAGTGGACGACGAAGATACTTGATTAGGTGGAGAGGCAAACCCGAGACAGATGATACGTGGTTGGATCATGAGGAGTTACAGCAGTTGGATCCAGATGCATTGAAGATCTATGACAGCACCAGAGATACTTACTCGACGGAGTCGAGCTTTCTTCCACCCTGGGAGAATGATGAGGACATCAATACATGGAAGGTTTATCGTAGGCGTGGTCGTCGATCTACGGCCACGATCGAGTCCTTGTATTTCTGAGTTTTATTGTATCGTTATTTCTTTTATTTTATAAGTTTATTTCTTTTACTGTTTTACCCTTAAGGGTGGATTGATTGTAAGCCCAAGAGGGCATAGTCGTCTTTTCTTTTGGTCCTTTGTTTGAGGCTATTTATAAGCCCTATGATTGTATTGTTATAATTAATAAATGATTTTCAAAGAAATTCCAGCATATTGTTTCTCTTGAGGTGAGAGTTTGAGAGCTTTGGAGAGGTCCATAGGAGAGGGAATCGGATCACCCACCAACCTTGGAAGTGTCCGGGTTCGTGGTTCATTACCCCCCTATTCTTCTTCTCTTCCCTTTCTTCTTCCTCACCCACGGCCCAAGCCCCTTCCCCCCACCGTCCCCTCCTTGTTCCTCCCACGGCCGGCCCCTCCCCAAAACCCCAACTTTGGCTAAGACCCAATTCCCCAACCCCCCACCCGATCGCCTCCCTCCCACCACCTCCACCCACGGCCACACCCACAACCGCCGGCCCTCCCTTTTGGATTTCCCCTTCAAAGCTTGTCATCAAGACTTTCCTAATTGAGTCTTGTACTTTAGGTAATGTCACCCAACCACAATTCAATCTATTTGAATTTTGAATTGGTTTCCTAAAATACAATCTTTTATTTTAGGAAAGTTTCCTAATTCAATTCAATTTGAATTTTAAATTGGATGGGATTGAATATTCCCCCCTTCCTAATTTAATTCTCCAAATCAAGAAGGATTGATTGCCTTTCCTAAACCTCCTCCCTTTATTGAAGCCACCGGCCCCCCTACTTGGGCCCACCTCATTAATTCCTTCCCAAACACCCCCTCCCCTCTCCTTGCCTAACCTTGTAGCGCTTGTTAACATCAGTTTCTTCTTTTCAGCCTATAAACTCACTTATTCTGCAGTGCTCTCTTGTTCTCTGGTAGCTCTGTCAACTCCCAAGTCTGATTCAATTCAAGTGAACATATCTCATCATCCATGCTTTGCTCCCATTTCTTTGAATCATCAACTTGAATGGCTTCATTATAGCACTCTGGTTCACCACTATCTGTCAGTAATAGATAGTACAAGGAAGGAGAATACTTTTGTACTGGTCTTGAGATTCTGCTAGATCTCCTAATTTCAATAGCAAGAGTTTGAGGTACTCTCTATGCTTCATCAGCTTTATCTTCTTGATCATCATCATCCTCAATTTCAACATATTTGGAAGAACTTCAGGAGTCCTATTTTTATCTTTATACATTTCACTTTCATTGAATTTAACATCCATGCTCTTGATGAACTTATGATTCTGGTAGTCCCATAACTTGTAGCTTAATTCATTTGAGCCATATCTAGTGAATATACAACTTGATAGATTTTGGATCAAGCTTACTCCTAGATTCTGCATTAATATGAACATAGGATGAACAACCAAAAATTTTGAGGTGGGATAAATTAACCTCCTTTCCACTCCAGGATTCCTCAGGTAACCCCTTATTCAGAGGAGCTAAAGGACCACGATTGATCAGATAAACTGTAGTATTCACTGCTTCTGCCTAGAACTATTTGTGTAGACCTACATGTAACGTTATGCTCCTGGCACACTCAGTGATAGTTCTATTTATGCGCTCTATAACACCATTCTGCTATGGTGTTCTTGGAACATTGAACTCATGTCTAATCCCATTTAAAGCACAATACTCCTTGAGCTCTTTATCATGATACTTGTCACCATTATCTTATCTGAGATACTTGAGCTTTAGGCCTGTTCAAGCTCAACCATGACTTTCTACTTCTTAAAAATATCAAATACATCTAACTTTTATTTTAAGAAGTACACTCATACCTTCTTATTGTGATCATCAATAAATGTGACAAAATACAAAGATCCTCCTATAGAAGTAATTGGAGCAAGACCCCATACATTAGTATGCACTAACTTTAACTTCTTTGACTTGACCTTTGAACCAGTATTTGAAAAACTCACCCTATGTTGCTTGCCATATACATAGCATTCACAAAAATCTAAATCTATAGATTTTAAACCATGAAACTTTTCTTTAGTAAGAAGTGAATGCATACATTTCTTACTCATATGGCCAAGCCTTCAATGCTAAAGACCTCCATCAACATCTGAATCTGCTACTCCAATAGAATCTACTCTTCTATTGATAACATATAGGGTGCCTTCAATACTGTCACGAGCTATAACCATAGCCCCTTTTGTGACCTTTCAAGTATCTCCTGTGAATGATGTCACATGGCCTGAGTTTGCAAGCTGACTCAAAGAACCTACACTCATCTTCAGACAAGGAACATGCCTAATATTCTGGAGTTCCCAAATTGACCCATCTGACATTTTGACATCAACATCTCCTTGTCCATCAATATTGCAGGGCTTGTTGTCCCTGAGATACACTTTACCCAAATCACATTGAGTATAGTTCTTGAATGCTTCATTGTTAGGACTTGCATGAAAAGAAGGCACTTGAATCTATCACCCAAGATTCATAATTATCCAAAGATAAAATGAGAAAATTTGACTGACATTCTTTTGCAGATATATTTGCAGAATGATTTTTGTCTTGACCTTCACCACTGCCTTTCTTTGGAACTATACAGTCCTTCTTCAAGTGACCATTCTTTCTATAGCTCCAGCACATAACTTTTCCTCTACATGAAGCATAGTTTTCTCTCTTGGATTTAGATTTCCCTCTGTTTGGATTTCTCTCAAAACCCCTTCCTCTTGCTTCAATATTCAAAGCAGAATTTGAAGATTCACTGTTCGCCCTCCTACGAACTTCTTCATTAAGCACTAACCTCATAATGTCCTCAAAGTTTAGTTTTGAACTTCCCGAAGAGTTACTCACAGCAGTAATAAGACCATCCTAACTTTATGGCAATGAAGATAACAAAAATACTTTGTTTGAGGCCGATGGCTTCTCATACATCTTGGTCAGTGCAGCCATGAGATCGACTGTAGTCTTCTCATTTACAATGTTGATTGCAACAAATGAGGAAAGTGAAAGTCGTATAAAGAAAGTCTTCTCTTCCACTCTCTCCTTGCTTCTCTTCTCACATGCACCATTCTTAATCTCTACACACATAAAATACAAGAGAAAGCCAAGTAAAATAACCCCAAGGGACGTAACCCTTTAGAGAAACGAGAAAGAAAAATATCCAGTCCGTTTCACAGCGCTGCGGCGTCACTTTGGGGCGCTGTGGGCCTCAAGTCTCTGTCTTGCACCATTGCAGCGCCGTATCAATACTGCTGCGGCGCTTTGCTCTCTGTCGTTCAGCGTCAGGGTGTTAGGGAATACAGAGTCGGGGTGCTCGGAAACACCACGCTGGGGCGCTCGGGCCTTTGCACCCGAGCCTAAGAAGGGGGTAAATCCCCCGCAGCCCCCAGTGAACACGACGAGCTTTGAGGTCCGAGACAATAGAACAACCAGATTGATCAACACAAATTCCACACATAACACCTTAGTCACATTCCAAAATTGGAAAGTTATAGTATGCTTTTGAGTCTGTTACTGTATTCATGCATGATCCATAATCCATTTTTAATGCATAATGAAACATGATGTCTATAATTATATATATTAGAAATTTATGCAATGTTTAGAATTATCAAATTATAATTAAGTTGAATTTAGTATTGAAAACTCTCTAAATTTAATTGTCTTCCATTCTTTATTTGAAGAAGATTTTTGAGTTTATGAAATCGATATGTTTTAAATTGTTTTGTGAAGATATCTATAATTTAATCATATTTCTTTATGTTGATAAGTCTACCTTCTTTCTCCTTCACATGTTCACAAATAAAATATTATTAGTTGTCAATGTGTTCGCTCCTTTCATGATGGCCTGGATTCTTGGCCAATGCAATAGTTGATTTACCATAAATGTTGATCTTTGAAGATTTAAGTTTAAGAAGACACATTTTCTTGACCAAATTGCATAACATATGCTTACGTTGTTGCAAAATATTCTATTTCATAATTAGAGAAAGTAGCGAAATATTGCTTTTTGGATACTCACATGCTGCCATATCACCCAAATAGAAAACAAGTCCTGTGGTGCTTTTCGGATCATTCATATGTCTTCACAGTCGCTATTAGGAAAACCATAAATTTGAAAATCATTAGAAGATGCCTATATCAACCCATTAGAGATAATACCTCGGATATGACGAAGATTTCTCTTAGTGGCTTTCAAATATGTATGCTTTTTCTTCTCCCTATATTTACTAACCAATTCAACTCCATAAAGGGTATTTACTCTTCTGCATGTCAAGTATCTTATGTTTCCAATCAAGCTCTTATAGAGAGTAGGATGCACCACTGTGCCTTCATCATATTTTTATTGCTTCACTTTGCATTCAGTGGGGGTGATCATTGAGTTTTTTGAGAAATTAATTTGCATAAGCTTCTTATAATGCAGAAATGCCTTCTTTCACTTGCTTTTTTTTCAAGTCAAGAAAGTAAGTCGTGAGCGCCGTGGTTGTCATCTCAAACTTTCGAGTCATGTTTAGCTTGAACTCGCTAAACATTTTAGTATTATCTCTTGCAAAAATAAGATTATCCATATGCAAAACATATAGTAAGGCTTCTGTTTTCTTCTGTTTTATATATAAAGCAGGCTTTTAATGATATTGTATAAAATCATTGGCTTCTAAATAAGAATCAAAGTGGCTTTTCAATGCTCAAGATGCTTGCTTCAAGTTATTTAGTACCTTATTTAACTTGAAGAATTTTCTTTATGTCATCCTTTACAAAACCTATAGGTCATTACATATAGACTTATTTTTCAAGGAAAATCATTCAAGAAGGCGGACAGTTTCTGCCTCCAAGCCTGGGTCCAGCAGCCATCTTTTAGGGAGGAATTAGGGTGGTTTAGGAGGGAAAATTCAAAGGAGGGGCTGTTTAGATATTTCTTTTATTATTGTATGCTTTAAGTAGGATTTTTCCTAGGGTTAGGGTAGGAAGAGTTTTGCTAAATTTATTTTTTTCTTAGGGAGTTTTGGGCTCTAGCCGGCGGAGAGATTGGGGAGCCGAATTCTCCTCTCCAATTGAGAATCCATTGTATCTTACTTTTTTTCTTCCACCGTTATTAATTAAAAAGTTTATTTCTGGTTATTCTTCCAAATTCTTCTCAATCCTATTTTTGCAAAGTGTTGAAATTCAAATTCAACTAAGGAAACTCTTGGTTCCTACAAGTATTACCTATCAAATTGGTTTCAGAGCGTTGTCCTGGGCCGAAATATAGGACTTTCTTGCTGATTTCTGCTGCGTTTTTCCCTCCATATTGCTGATTTTGGTTGTTTGACCATTTGACCATCAAATCCATTGTTTTTTGGCCGTTTTTGCTATTTGGAGCCAAGATGTGGGTACCTATGGCAGAAAGAAAGGTAGAAGCATTGGAGGGGGAGATTGGACAAATGAAATCTGAAATTTCAGATCTCAAAACCCAAATTTTAGATTACAATATTCAAATTGCAGCTGTCCACGAGAAGATCGATGGAAAATTTTCCATCGTGGAGGAGAGGTTGAAGAAATTGCTCGAGGTCAAACCAAAACATCGCCGTCAGAGGTGAGGGAAGCCGCTGACAACTAAGGAAGTGGGGAAAATCCAGTCAATAAGGTGAAAGGGAAGATCAGGAGGTGGAGATTTTGGAGGGAGCAGAAAAAATGCCTCCCCTAGAGACTATTCCTAGGGAGGAGTTGAGTAGATGGTATGTGGAGAGGCGTGAGGGGGATGGTAATGAGCGGAGGGGCGTTGAATTTGAAAGGAGAGGAGTTGATTATGATCGAAGGGGTGTCAAATTTGAAAATAGAGGTGCTGAATATGATCGAAGGGGTGCTGAATTTGGAAGGAGAAGGTGAGTTGTGATGAAAAGTTTGGGTATAAGCGGAGAATGGATGATTGGCACAATTAGGGGGAACCACCCCCACCCCTTTGGGAAATGGAAAACTTTGAAGGAAGCAGAGGTGACGGAGAAGATCTGAGGGTGAGGAAGCTTAAGATGCCTTTTTTTTTAGGGAGTGAATGCACATGGGTAGATCTATAGGGTGGAAAGGTACTTTACCGTCAATAGGTTGACGGAGGAGGAGAGACGGACGACAGTTGGAATGTGCTTGGAGTGGAATGCTTTAGTATGGTACTAGTGGAGGATATGAGGCGACCTATATGGACCTGAAGGGAGTTTAAGGACTACTTGTTAGAATATTTTCGAACTAGCAGGGGAGGAAACTTCTATGAGTAGTTCTTCGCCCTGATGCAGGAGGGGACTGTGGTGGAATACCGTGAGCAGTTTGAGCACTTGGCCAGCCGGCTGGGCCGGCTTTCGAAAACTTTGCTGGAGGGGAACTTTATGAAAGGGCTCAAACTAGAGATTCGAGCAGCAGCTAGAGTGATGGGGCCTCATGATTTGGGAGAGGATATTGAGCTAGCTCAGTTAGTGGAAGATCATAGACACCTAAAGAGAGGGATTGGAGGCAGCAGCTTAGGAGGTTTGTATAGGATGTCCACCACCTTTTTGGCACCCAAGGAGCCGACACTAGGTACTCTTCGGGAGACCTCAAAGGAGAACTGATGCAGGACATTAATGAATTTATGATTTAAATAAGGAGTTGCACCTTGGAAAGATCAAGAGCAACTTAATTAGGCTTGATATTGATTCAAACAATGACTCGAAACATAAAGAGCGGTAAACACTAGCTTAGGCCAATCTACTTGCGTAAAGTAAAAACCACAAACAATCAATTATTCGTAACGATGCATGCATAATGAATTTCAACTAGAAATCCCTAATCTAACAATAAGAGTAGTGCAATGAAAATCTCTTACACTCTTCCTACTAAGCACTAAGCTTTTAGCGGTGTTTGGCAAGGTTTTGCATGAATCACATAGAACCACAAACAAGGATCAATGAAGAAAGTAAGAGAAAAAGGAAGAGTTCACCCTTATTGCAACCCGGAAGTGATGATCCCTTGATCGGAGAAGAGTTGCTCTTTGTCGGCTTCAACCATCCATGCCGAAGGGCTGTTTTGCTTCACTAAGATGTTGGATAGCAGTGTGGCCTTCCTGGAACAGTGATTTTGTATGGTAGAAGGCAGAATTCTCAGGGAGAAGAGGCCCCAAACCCCTGGACAGCAACTAGAGATGTGGAACAGCAGCAGGTGAAGCTCTAAACAGCAGTTTGGCACTTGGTTTGCGTCAGGTAACAACCCAAACATCCTCCAGGAAAATCTGCCAGCAGTTTCCCTTTGTTGGAGGGTCTGGGACAGCAAAATAATGCTCTCGGGAATGCAGGGCAGCAAGGGAGACCTACTGGAGTTTTGGGACAGCAGTAAAAAAAAAATCTGGGACAGCACTTAGGAGTCTAGGAGAGGAGGAAAACTGAGAGGTGGGAGGCTTAGAGGGGGCAGTTAGGGCTGAGGGGATTAAGGGGTTGATTGGGAATTGTAATGGGGCAATTAAGGGGTGTTAATTAATTTGGGGAGAGAGGGAGGGGCCGGCCTTACCAAGGGGAGATTGATTGGGGTTTTAAAATTTCTTTCCAAACATAGGGCTTAATTAAGGAAAGGGAATTAAAGTGGAAATCTCCAATTAAATACAGAATTGGATAGATGTGGAAAGTGTCCAAATTAAATCACTCCTATTTTAGGAAATGATTCAAATTCAAATAAACTTGAATTTAAATTTGAAATCTTTCCAAATGTGAGAGGACCTAAATTAGGTAAGTCTTCAACTCTTCCTAGAGGGGATTGGGAAGGAGAAGAAGGAGGGGAGGGGGAGTATGGCCGGCGGGTATGGTGGGGGATTTGTGGCCGGCGGTCAAGGGAGGGGCTCTAGTGGGAGGCCGGCAGCTTGAAGGAGGATGAGGGGGAGGGATTTAAGGAAGTATGTAATGCTTCCTTAAATCAAATGCTAAATTTGGAATGAAAGATTTCATCCAATTTTAATTCAAAATCAATCAAGCTATGAGTTAGGAAGTTTCCTAAAATAGGATTTATAATTAGGCAACTATTTCAAATTCAAATAGATTTGAATTTGTTCATCAAGGGAGTTACCTAAAGTATGAAAACCAATTTAGGAAAGGTGAGAAAGCAAATGAGGGGTGGGGAATTCAAGAGGGAGGGGGCCGGCGGTAGGGTGGCTTGGCCGTGGGTTGTAGTGGAGGGAGGAGGGCTAGTGGGGGTGGTGGCTTTGAGGTGGGGATCTCCTTGGCTGGCGGCTTGTAGGGAAGAGGGAAAGGTAAGGAAGGTAGATACGAAGAACCACGAATCCGGCCGTCTCCAAGATTGGTGGGTGATCCGATTTCCCTCTCCTAGGGATTCCTCCAAAGTTCTCTCCAAGAACTCTCACAACTCTCCAAAGAACGCATGTGCAGAAATTTTTTGTAATAATCATTCATTAACCTCTCCAAAGGAAGAGGGTGGCTTTAAATAGCCAAAAACATGAGGGAAAATAATAAAGACACTATTGCCCCTAGGGCATACATAAGACAAAGCCCTCAAGTGAGGGTAGAAAAGGAAAAGAACAATAATAAATCAAATACATGAAATAGTGCAAAATAAATAAGCACAATCGTAGCCGTCGATCTTATGATGTCCTCATCATTCTTCCCGGGTGGGAGAAAACTCGACTCCGTCGAGTGGGTGTCTTGAGAACTCCCGTGCATCTGGGTCGATCTGCTGAAACCCCTCGCGCTCTAACCAAGTGTCCTCTGACTCGGGCTTGCCTCTCCACCTAATCAAATACCTTCTTTGACCATCCTCTTTTGCAGAAATAATATCATCATTTAAAATCATGTCAACTTTCTCCGCTATAGGTATTTTAGAAGCATTTGGGAGTGGAGGTAAGCTTGGGTTCTCACAAGGTGGGGTCACACAAGGTTCAAATTGAAGTGGATTTGGCAGGTTATACTCCAGATTCTCATGGACAACCAGATCTTTTATGTTAAAGGAGGGATTAATGTTGAATTCTGCAGACAGATCCACCCCGTATGCATTGTCCTTGATTCTCTTGATCATTTTGAATGGCTCCATACTTTCAGCATGTAACTTCTTAACAGTTCCTTGTGGGAACCATTCCGGACGAATCCGCACAGTCGCTGAGTTACTAACCTCTAAAGTTTCAAGTCTTTGTTTTAAGTCAACATGAAGCTTATAATTAATGTTGCTCTGCTCAATTTCGCGTGCAATTTCCTTATATAAATCATGCAAATGCAATGCACATGTAGATGCAGACTCAAAAATTCTATACCTAGGACACATGGGTATGAAACCTATCATCGACCTAGGTGTGAACCCATAAACAGCTTTGGTGGAACTTAAACCAGTGGGACAGGTCATCGAATCAGGGCAGGTGAACTCGACTGTGGGGAGTTTGGATAGGGGGGCTCCAGGGGCTAGATCTAAATCATACGGGATGTCTCTAATCAGAAGCAAAGGATCGGGAAGATCATCTGGGGTGACCGCAACAAGTCTACTCGATATGGGCTAAATCTCCTTAGGGACGGAAGTCTCAAGATCTACTAAGATGTGTAAAAGGGTGCTCTGGGTTATGGAGGCAATCAGGTTTAGTCCCTTCTTGGCTTTGATAGGGTTGGATTCATGGTCATCTGTAACCCGAGGCTGTAATGGCAAGAGCTTGATCTTTTTGCCATCATGTTCAAACATGCAGATGTTTGAACGACCATAGATGTGGACATCATTATCAAATAGCCAGGGACGACCTAGAAGGATTTGTCCAACGTTCATAATCAATACATCACACCAAACATTCTCCTTATAGTCAGCGAAGGAGATAGGTATGAAACTCCGTTTCTTTACCTCCAAGGCAGTGGTGTTGACCCAAGCTACCTTATATGGGTTGGGGTGAGGAACGATAGACAGGCCAAGCTTTGACACCATGCTGGAGGAGACAGCATTGATGCAACTGCCACTATCCACGACGACTTTACAGTTCTTATCCTTGATTTTGGTGTAGGTGTGAAAGATCGTAGTCCTACGCCAGTCATCGGTGGCTACGGGTTGTGACAGTGCACATCTCACCACACAGGTGGGAGGAGTGTCAATTTTCTGAATGTATTGGAGGACAGTAGTGTCGTCATCGTCCTCAAAGAATTCACCCTCATTGTCAACTTGGTGAATTTGATCAACTTCGGGCTCGAATTCCGACTCAGTGGTCTCTTCGATAATTGTGACTTTGTAGGGACTAGAGCACTGAGAGGCGATGTGCCCATACCCCTGACATCTAAAGCATTTGGTCCCGGGGTTGGACCGAGGGGTACCCGGAGTGGGAGGCTTGCTTCTAATATCAGGACGGGGAGTGGGGGGAACAGACGAGGGTCGGGTAGTGCTCCCTGGGGTTGGCTGGGCAGTGGGAGTGTGAGGAGTGGAACTACCTGACGGTCTGTAGGAGGGCCAAGAGTCATGTGAGCGGCTCGGGTGCTGGGAACGGGTCTCCTCTAAGTCAAGTACTAGGCTGTAGGCATTCTCTAGAGTAGTAACGTTCCGAGCAAAAAGCTCGTTGCGAAGATCCTCTCGCAACCCGGTACGAAACATAGATAAGATCTGCGCGGGGGTGGTTGAGGTTTCCCCTTTGCAACGGATGAGATAATCGTCAAAGGATGCGATGTAATCCTTGACCGGTTTACTACCCTGAGTCAACCTATGCCACCTATCCAAGAGCCTAGGGAAGTACGAGGGAGGCAGGTACTTCTGCTTAAGCTCTCGCTTCATTGATAACCAATCAGTGATGGGGTACTCATTTCGAGACTCCCTAAGGCTTTCTAAGTTTGACCAAAACTGACTAGCCCTACCAAGAAGTTTCATGCTGGCAAAACTGACCTTTCTAGCCTCGGAGATGTCATACCACCTAAAGAAATTATCCATACCTTTGATCCAGTCCAGAAAGAGCTGGGGATCGAGGGTACCATCGAAAGTAGGTGCATCGACTTTGATATTCTTCAGCAGGGGAAGATCAGGGTCGTGGTGGTGCTCTTGCCTATGGTGGGGGACACGATGAGGAGCTCGAGGGTGCCCCTCATCCATAAAAGGATTGTCCCCGTACATAGAGGGTGGCCTAGAAGGGGTATACGGAATCGGATGGCTCCTACCATGCTCTATGGTATCAAAACGGTCAGTGGTGGTTCTACGAAAATCAGCGAGATCAGCTTGGTTTTCTTTTAATTGTTGGCTAATAGCATTCATTTGGCCTACCAGTAGGTCCAAAGTCCTTCCAAGTTGTTCGGGGTCCATTGCTAAACACTAGGGAAGGTTTGGGGGGAACAACTAGGAGTGGACAGCAAGTGTAAGTGCAGGAAAACACCCTAAAATGACACTAGAAGCTGCAGGAAACTTAAGGACAGCAATCTAAACTAAGGTGTTAAGTCTCCTAGACAACTAGCAAGGTTGAAAGGTTAATGACAGCACTTAAACACCAAAGAAAAGGCTTTATAACACACTAAATGCATGCAGAAATGTAGAGGACAGCAAGCATATCATGTAACTAAACTCATTAAAAAGATAGCATGCATGTAACAAAGTAAGGAAACAGTTAAAACAACTCCTAGGATGAAGTCTAGCATGCAAAACTAGAGCAAACCATGCTCTGATACCAGATGATGTAGGACATTAATGAATTTATGATTTAAATAAGGAGTTGCACGTTGGAAAGATCAAGAGCAACTTAATTAGGCTTGATATTGATTCAAACAATGACTCGAAACATAAAGAGCGGTAAACACTAGCTTAGGCCAAGCTACTTGCGTAAAGTAAAAACTACAAACAATCAATTATTCGTAACGATGCATGCGTAATGAATTTCAACTAGAAATCCCTAATCTAACAATAAGAGTAGTGCAATAAAAATCTCTTACACTCTTCCTACTAAGCACTAAGCTTTTAGCGGTGTTTGGCAAGGTTTTGCATGAATCACATAGAACCACAAACAAGGATCAATGAAGAAAGTAAGAGAAAAAGGAAGAGTTCACCCTTATTGCAACCCGGAAGTGATGATCCCTTGATCGGAGAAGAGTTGCTCTTTGACGGCTTCAACCATCCATGCCGAAGGGCTGTTTTGCTTCACTAAGATGTTGGACAGCAGTGTGGCCTTCCTGGAACAGTGATGTTGTATGGTAGAAGGCAGAATTCTCAGGGAGAAGAGGCCCCAAACCCCTGGACAGCAACTAGAGATGTGGAACAACAGCAGGTGAAGCTCTAAACAGCAGTTTGGCACTTGGTTTGCGTCAGGTAACAGCCTAAACATCCTCCAGGAAAATCTGCCAGCAGTTTCCCTTTGTTGGAGGATCCTGGGACAGCAAAATAATGCTCTCGGGAATGCAGGGAAGCAAGGGAGACCTACTGGAGTTCTGGGACAACAGTAAAAAAAAAAAAATCTGGGACAGCACTTAGGAGTCTAGGAGAGGAGGAAAACTGAGAGGTGGGAGGCTTAGAGGGGGCGGTTAGGGCTGAGGGGATTAAGGGGTTGATTGGGAATTGTAATGGGGCAATTAAGGGGTGTTAATTAATTTGGGGAGAGAGGGAGGGGCCGGCCTTACCAAGGGGAGATTGATTGGGGTTTTAAAATTTCTTTCCGAACATAGGGCTTAATTAAGGAAAGGGAATTAAAAGGGAAATCTCCAATTAAATTCAGAATTGGATAGATGTGGAAAGTGTCCAAATTAAATCACTCCTATTTTAGGAAATGATTCAAATTCAAATAAACTTGAATTTAAAATTTGAAATCTTTCCAAATGTGAGAGGACCTAAATTAGGTAAGTCTTCAACTCTTCCTAGAGGGGATTGGAAAGGAGAAGAAGGAGGGGAGGGGGAGTATGGCCGGCGGGTGTGGTGGGGGATTTGTGGCCGGCGGTCAAGGGAGGGGCTCTAGTGGGAGGCCGGCGGCTTGAAGGAGGATGAGGGGGAGGGATTTAAGGAAGTATGTAATGCTTCCTTAAATCAAATGCTAAATTTGGAATGAAAGATTTCATCCAATTTTAATTCAAAATCAATCAAGCTATGAGTTAGGAAGTTTCCTAAAATAGGATTTATAATTTAGGCAACTATTTCAAATTCAAATAGATTTGAATTTGTTCATCAATGGAGTTACCTAAAGTATGAAAACCAATTTAGGAAAGGTGAGAAAGCAAATGAGGGGCGGGGAATTCAAGACGGAGGGGGCCGGCGGTAGGGTGGCTTGGCCGTGGGTTGTAGTGGAGGGAGGAGGGCTAGTGGGGGTGGTGGCTTTGAGGTGGGGATCTCCTTGGCTGGTGGCTTGTAGGGAAGAGGGAAAGGTAAGGAAGGTAGATACAAAGAACCACGAATCCGGCCGTCTCCAAGATTGGTGGGTGATCCGATTTCCCTCTCCTAGGGATTCCTCCAAAGTTCTCTCCAAGAACTCTCACAACTCTCCAAAGAACGCATGTGCAGAAATTTTTTGTAATAATCATTCATTAACCTCTCCAAAGGAAGAGGGTGGCTTTAAATAGCCAAAAATATGAGGGAAAATAATAAAGACACTATTGCCCATAGGGCATACATAAGACAAAGCCCTCAAGTGAGGGTAGAAAAGGAAAAGAACAATAATAAATCAAATACATGAAATAGAGCAAAATAAATAAGCACAATCGTAGCCGTCGATCTTCTGATGTCCTCATCAAGAAGACTGAAGGATGAAGACCTGGGGACAACTTCAAGAAGCTCACTTAAATGAAGTTATAGGAGAAGAGGGCGAAGGGGCTTTGTTTCAGATGTGAGGAGAGGTATATTCTGGGGCACAGATGTAAGGATCAAACTCTTCAGGTTCACACCGTTTGTGATGACGAGGGAATTGAGGAGGGTGTTTTCTTTTCACCTTGCGGACAAGATTCTTTTGGAGTGGGGTATTGTTAGACCGATCAAGGAGGGACCGGCCTCAAGGCGAATATGTTCCGCCTATTAAAGAAGGCGGACCGTTTCCGCCTCTAAACCGTGGGTCCAACAACCATCTTTCAGGGAGAAATTAGGTGGTTTAGGAGGGAAAATTCAAAGGAGGTTCTATTTCCTTTATTATTGTATGCTTTAAGTAGCATGTTTTCCTAGGGTTAGGGTATGAAGAGTTTTGCTTAATTTAGTTTGTTCTTAGGGAGTTTTGGGCTCTAGCCGGCAGCTAGAGATTGGGAGAGCCGGATCCTCTTCTCCAATTGAGGATCCATTGTATCTTGCTATTTTCTTCCACTATTATCAATCAAAAAGTTTATTTCTGGTTATTCTTTCAAATTCTTCTTAATCCTATTTTTACAAAGAGATGAAATTCAAATTCAACCAAGAAAACTCTTGGTTCCTACAAGCGTTACCTATCAGACAAGTTTCCATGTTTCATTCCTTTATATGGAGTTGATATTCTCTTTTATAGCTTTTCTCCATCTTTTGTCTCATATAGGTTTTTCATAGGAAATTGATTTTTTTGTTAGCAAGAAGACAAATAAGATTCAGCTTATTGGTTGATTTATAGATCTTTTTCGAACTTCTAATTTGCTTTTGTCTGGACTATTTTCAAAAGCTCTAGGAGATGGTGGTGACAAACAAAGTTTTTGAAGTACCGAGCACAATGCAACTTGCAAGTGTTCTTTTTTGCTTCATTGCTTGAAGTGCAATGCAAAAGTACACTCTTATTAGCTAGAGCGTTCATAACTTATAGATATACATAACTTTTATATATATATAATATTTGCATATAATAATCATCTAGTTAACTAAAATTAAACCGAATCAAGTAATATTTTTTAGCAAATATAATAATAATTTCAATAATAGTAATATCTTATGCTTGAATTGATCATATGCAAACTTATACATATGCTTTTTAGTAGAGTTCACTTGGAAAATTCTTTTGTTGAATCAAGTATTGCTAAATATGAGGATTCACTCTTGTTAGAACTATTCTTACCAAACTTCAATCCATATCAAAAGTATGTTAGACTCGGTGATTGAATGCATTTTGCCAAGATGGAGCATTATTTGGCTTGCCTATCCCACTTCGCTTTGTTGTTCATCCGCTTTCTTACTTGTTGATGAGTAGTTGGGCTCCTTTCCAACTGTTATACATTCTTTGTCTATGACCAGCAATACAATGTTACTAATATGTTGTTGATCACCTGTGCTTAAAAAAGTTGCTATTTCTTCCTGGTTGATTTTCTTTTCCTGGTTTCTTGTTGTTTTCAACTTTTACATCTTTACAGTGTTGCCTCATTAATGACTTTTGGACCAATTATTTTTGTAGTTAATCTTATATTGATGTTTCTTCAACTACTTGGGGGTGGTAGGATCATGCACTTATAATTTTACTAATAGTGAAAAGTTGACATCGGGTTAAGTCATGTGATTTTTTTTAAAGTTTTTTGATGTAAAAATGTAAAACACTAAAGGCGGGTGATACTTTGTGTTTGCTTTACATTGAATAGTTAAAATACGTTAGTCTAAAAATACTAAGTGGTTGATCATCACCCATAGGTTTAAGCGTTGGAGTTGAAAATGAATTTAATAATAGTTTATCTAGCTTGATTTTAGTCCCTTTTGGTTTCACACTACCTAACAAGTGGTGTTAGAGTTGATGTTTCAGGGTATATTTGAGATAGCTTTCTCACTGCTTCACTTTTTAGACCGCGACAAGAATTTTGTTTGACAATTGCTTTCTAGAAATTTTTGTGGTGAGAAGTTATTTTTTACAACCAAAGTTGCTCGTGTGTGGTAGCATTAAGAAAGCTACTATTTGATTTTTTAAAAGAGAATATATTTATAATCCATATCAGCTTTGAATGAAATTATTTTCCTTACAGCAGCTTCACAATCACCTTTTAAAAAGTGTTGCAGCCGTCCAAAACAAACTCTTAATTTAAATCAAAGAGTTCATCTGGTATTGGGCTTCCATGGGTCTTGGCCAGGTTTAAGATAGGGTGATTTCTCTTATGGATTCATGTTGTTAAGTTGGCCTAGTGCATGCCTCTTAATGATACTCTGTTTGAGGGCAAGTGATGGTCGATCTCTCATATGAGAAAAAATATTCTGTGCGGAAGCCGAACCCCGTCCGGATACCTAAGCCGCGGCTCGGTACTACTCGGTACCGCGGCTCGGTATAGCTGACGTGACTCATTCTGGTTGGAATCCGGATATAGAGCTGCGTTCGGTGTCTGCACAGAATAATCTCTCCTCATATGAGATGGGAAATTTTTACGCACAACTTTGGACTATAGTTGCAAATCATATAGTTAAAAAAAATATTGGTATAGAAATACCATGTGGTTGTCCAGCAGACATGTGCTTAAGTTTTTAGGTTTAAAATGTGTTGACTACTAATGTATGTTAACCTAACGTTTACTCTCCTTCGATTCACACTCGACATAAAAATTCTTATGCTTTCTTCTTTGGTTGTGAGTTTGGATATTCTGGAGTTAACATGATTGTATTATTTCATGATACGTGATATGTCATGAAAAAATTATCTTGATCTGGCACGAATCTCGAGGCAATTTCAGCCTGGAAGCTTCAAAAATTAAATCCGGGATCATCTGAACTCCGATTTCAACAAACTTATAGTCGAACTGAGCGTCTCAGAAATACGAACCCAACGACACCAAATTCAACTCAATCCGAGCCCAAATAGGTTCAAATCAAGGACCCGAAGCGCATTTGGAAGGTTCAATCCACAATTTGGATTACCAAACGATTTCCAAACAGTACATGCTTATAGTCGAATCGAGCAGCTTGACGAGACGAATCCAACGACCTTAAGATCATCAAATTCTGATATCATTAAGACCTTCAAATGTCTGATAAACGGTCCACGATCAAAGGATTTAATATCGGCCGTCCGTTCAAACCACTCCATATTTGCCCCTGTTCTCTCATCTATTTACGGCTCATGCCATCCACAAAAAACTATAAATAGCCCCTCATTTCTCTTAAGAGGGGACCCAAGCCAAGAAGCAAAAAGCAAGAGAAGAAGAAGAGAAGAAGAAAAAGAGAGGAAACTCCTCCTCGACCACCGCCGGAATTCTGCCTTACACCCAAATCACGCCGGAATCTTGTCCGACACCGGAATTCTGTTGCCCAACGCCTGAGTGAAGCCAGAATTCTTGCCAAGTAAATCAGAACTCTGTTCTACACCAGAATTCTCTTAAACGACGCCGGAATTCTATCCGATCTCCGAAGGACGCCAACATTCCGCCTGATTTCTAAGTAACGCAGGAACGCTGTTTGACATTGTAACGGTCTAATCCTAAAGAGATTCATTGTAATCTAATTGTCCTAAGTTTTTAAGGACGATTCAATCTCTTGTATTCCAAGAAAACACTAGTGGAACTTTTTCAACTGGGCGCGGCCCCGTGGTTTTTTCCCTTTACAGGGTTTTCCACGTACAAATACTGGTGTTCTTTTATTTTCTGTTTGTGCGCTGAATATCCGTTCAACGCTAAGACGCAAATTTTCTAAATTCTATCGTCGCGTATATTCGAGTCCGCAACAATACGTAAAAAAGATTTTTGCACAAACACTAGTATAACAGATATTCCAACTGCAAATGACTAGGAGCACCACAACTGTTTAAGGGATCTTGCTATGGATTGTAATTTATATTTCCTTTTTGCGTTTGGAATGGGACAATTCTATTATTCTTGTTGTGCTATGATGCTTATCTTTTCTTTTTTTTTTTTTAATTTTTGGAAGACACTTTTTTTTTTCTAGAAAACGCTTAGTATACATAAGTTGATTGTTCAAAAGTAATTAGATCATTTAATGTACATGAAAGATCCATTTTATTGAACCAACCAGTGTTGCTCTTTAACCTTGCAGAAAATGCTTTGCTTGAACTCCAACTGGTGGGATCATGGTACTATGTTCCCATTTCTAATGTGTAATCGTATTTGCTTGAGACTCTTGTTAATCCAAGTTATCACTGTAATAGAGTCTCTTTCTAGCCAAACTTTATTGAGTCAATAATGAAATATTCTACTTCTACTTCAAGCTCTCTCATGTTGCATGAGGCGCAACTAGGAACCGAACCGTTGCCAGACTAGTAAAGCAATAACATGGAATTTAAACATGTAACACGAATTAAGCCTTCCTTGGGAGCCCCGCACACTGCACATCTAAACGTTTTTCTTTTTTCTTTAAAGATTGAAGCCTTCTGAAGACGTTAAACAATGAAAGTCATGGCGCCTTACTATTATAATTTTTACACCAACGTATTTTCACCACCCTATCGCTTTTCTCTTCGTCTTTTATCTCTTTGTACAATTCTGAAAGCTTGAAAAGCTTCGTTTACATTTTCGTCAGTTATGCTTGTGACTTCTTTATAAGTCGAAATGCTGCAAAGCAGAATTTTCAGTTTGTAGGTCAATTATACTACTGTAAAAATATACCTATTTACTATAGTTGTTCCTGGGTTTATGATGCATGAACTCCAGTTAGTTGTTGAATTAAATAAAAAATCTTTCTATGAGACCCGCAAAGCAGTTAATGCAAATAATAATGGCACTTTGCAACTTTTGCAATCCTTCGTGTGTTGCTTTTTATTTTTTTAATTTTTTGTGTCGTCTTAGAAACCTTTTGGAATGATGTTACTCAGCTATTTTCTGATCTTTTTAAACTTCTGATGGTTTCATTGATGCCTTGAAGCCAATAATGATTCATGCGCTGAGCTTGGGAATGCAATTATATCTTCTGGCTCTTCATTACATTTCCGTTCTGTCCACGGAGGAAGAAAGAATCACCTAGTCTCCGCTGCATTACCTGAAAATTCCCCATCAATAATTTTAGCAGCCGTGGCTGTGGGTGCAGCAGCAACACTTCTCGCAAGAAGAACAACTTCTCCAATCAGCAATGATGTATGCCATCAAACCACTATTTAATTCTAAGTCCTCCGCTTCAATTTCTTTTCTGACTTTCTGAATCAGGCAGATCACTACAAAAACTTGCGAGGAATGTGGTGGTTCTGGTGTATGTTCAGCTTGTAATGGAGAGGGATTTATACTGAAGAAATTATCAGCAGAAAGTGCTGATAGGGCCAGAATGGCTTCAAAAAACATGGCTACTCGATACACTGCAGGGTTTGTATTCATATTAAATTCTACCAGACTCTTTCATTTCCCCTATCTTTTTCTTAAGAATTGATGAGCTTCTCTCTGAGATTCATGTCCTAATTTACTCTTCACTGTCTTCAGGCTTCCAAAAAAGTGGAGCTATTGCACCAGATGTTCTTCATCTCGGTCTTGTCGTGCTTGTGATGGTACAGGGAGTGTGAACTCCTGAGCTTACTCAGATAATCTGCTAGCATCTAACGTTGAATCCAGAAGACACCGTGGCTCATTCATTCTCCATTTTACTTGTTTTTGAGGGGAATGCAGGTATGTTTTCAATGATAGAATGACGATCATTTATATTTGGACGTATTGTAGGATTTTCAACCGTTACTAGGTATCTCAATTAACTCAACAGAAGTTTCAAATCCAATTTATTGATTTCTTTTAAGATTGATAACAAGTAGGGGGATAAGTTTGTGTTGAGTCGAGATCGATTTACCATTGTCTCGAGCTTGAGCTGTCGACTAATTTATCTATTTTGAGCTCAAATTCAAGCATAACTCTATGAGTTCAAGCTAGCTAATTTATTTTAATAGGTTGAATATAATTCTAATTAAAGTAATAAAATGTAAAAAAAAAATTAGAATTGTGGGGAGAAATAATAATAAATGAGTTGAGATAAAGAAAAAAGAGAAATTTTAAACATTTTTAATAACTTTTTTCTCAGGCACTTTAAATTTAATATATTTTAAATATATTTAATAATAATATTTTTTAGATGAGTTAACTCACAAGCTTGCAAGTGAAGTATTTGGCTCAAATTTGACTTTCTAGTCATTGAGTTGAGATAGACATTTCTTTCAGTGGACAAGAATAACTAATGGGATTGGGAAGAGGAGAGGTAGACTTTATGCAATATGAATAAATGTTGTGCACAAAGATTTGCATATTTTTAGTCTAATATCTTATGTGGCACTTAGCATGAACAAAATAGAATGATCATTGGTAAAATTGATCCAAAATAGCTCTAATGATATTGAAATGGGAAAATAAAGAGGAGAAATAAAATTTGCTTAATATTCAAAGGAAAGCCAATTGTAGAGGGATCAAAATAGGTTTTTGGGCCGGGTTAATTGACCTGCTTTTAATACGACCAACCCGAATCTGACATGTTTGTCCAAATAGGTTAAAAATCTACACACTAACTCGGCCAAACCTGTTAATTGGTTGAGTGCGGCGGGCGGGTGAGCGCGAGTGTGACAACGAGTGTGACAAGTGTCAGCACGACGAGCAAGATGTGACCGAGTGAGCGGGCGACATATGGGTCAAATGGGTTCTGTTCGGGTTCGCGGGTTTTCCCAAACCTAATTAGTTTGTGAAACAGCGACCTGAACTTGGAATTTTCCAGTCGGGTTCAGGTCGGATTTTTGGGTTGTGTCATATATTGACACCTAAGATGCACCGACACGGACACGACGACACGGACACGACACGACACGGACACGGGACACGGCATTTTTTAGAAATATAGGACACGGGTGCGGCGTGGACACGACATAATAATTTTTTTAATATAATATATATAAATAAAGGTGACACCATATTGGAAATGGTAAGCAATAATAAATCAATGTCATGAGGACTTGTTTAGCTTATAACATTAAAATGTTTAGTACAATCACAAAAATATAAGCAAAAAATCATTTAGTACAACATGAAGGTTCAACTACTCAATAGAGGGAATGATAGAATTAGATTCAGAGGTTGGTCTTTGGCCTTTAATATCATCATCATTGAATATCATTGCTTCCAATTCTGGTTCATCTAGAGAAAGATTTGCAACCTCCAATAATCCCATATCATCAAGGCACTCGAACCCATCTCCAGCAACATCCCACATCTTGTTATCACCTGTCATATAAAGTGGGGTCTTCCTTGATAGAAGACGAAGATTTGTATGCACATAAACTAAATCTTCAGCTCGTTGTGGAGTTATTTTACTCATCTTCATCGATTGAATAAATGAGTATGTGCTCCAATTTCTCTCACAACAAGAAGAGGATGATACTTGACCAAGAAGTTTTATTATTGTTGTTTGAAGAAGCAGTGCTGAAGCTCCATGAATCAACCACCACATTTTTGGATCCATCCTCCATTTATCAACCAAAGATTCTTGATCACCAAAATCCTCTAAATATCTAAAGAACTTTGCAAGTTCTATATTAATCTTTCTTCTCTCCTCCTCATTTGGAAAATATCGTTTCAAGCATATCTTTCTCATATTTGATACTTCTAAATCTTTTTGTGGTGAGACACGTTGAGGGTCTTGTTGAAGCCATTCTTTACTTGAATACCTTCAAATAATACAAAGCATATAAAAATTTTTATTCATTTACTAAGAAATTTAAAATTAATTTAAAAGATGAATACAAATGTACCTTGGATTTAATGAATGGGCCAAACAATGCAGAGGTGTGTTGCTTTTGGTCCACCTATCCTCAAGAATGGTGTAGACAATACTCCAAAAACTTGAGTCTTCATTATGTGACTTTCTTTCATGTCTGTATATAATTTCTTTCACTTTTGCTAACATAGAGTCCCACATCTCATAAATCAAATGTAGGCATGATTTATCTGTGTCAGCCTCTCTCAACATATCATAAATCGGATCAGTGAAAGCCAAAATGTAATCTACATCATCCCACCACAAATCATCTAAGACCTTTTCTTTCACATACATTGCCTTCCCAACATCATCTTCTTGATAACAAGACCACTTCTCACTAATCACCATAGATTGAAGAGCTTTTTTTATTTGTTTGAATCTTCTCAACATGATTATTATAGAGGCAAAACGAGTTTCAACAACAGCTAACATTTTCAAATGTGAGAAATCATTAAACATTGAAAGTCTCATTGAGTGGTTCATAATGAAATTTCTGATCAAAACAGCATCATTTGCAACCACTGTTATCCAATGACATTCAGCATATATAATTTCATTTGCTTCTGTATTCTTTGCTGCACAAATATTTTTTAGAGAAATATTTAAAGTGTGAACAACACATGGAGTCCAGAATATATGAGGATAAGTTTGCTCCACCAACAATCCTGCAGCTCTACACACCGGTGCATTATCTGTAATAACCTGCACAACATTTGAAAGCTCAATAATGACTAACACCTCTTTAATCAAATTGACAATGAAATATTTATCCTTGTATTCTCCTTCACAATTCACAGCTTTAATAAACATTGGGCAATTCTCTGTAACGGCCATGAAATTAATGAGTGGTCTTCTTTGAGGATCAGTCCAACCATCACACATCAAAGTGACACATTTTTCTTTCCATACTCCTTTTGTTGGTTCAAGTAATGTTTCAATATGTGCTCTTTCCCTTTCCAATAATTTTGATCTTATTGCATTGTAGCCAGGGGGAACATAACCTGCAAGGTTGTTATTACATGCAAAAGTAAATGCATTCTTGTAATGAGGATTTCTTGCAAGGTTGAAAGGAAGTCCCACTGAAAAAAACATCCTTGCAATTTCACCATCCAATTCCTCTCGCTGCTGCATGTTAAAAGCCTTCTCTAAAGCACTACTGGCAACTCATTTTCTTTTCTTTGAATCATATCCTTCACTTCTATATGATAATGAATGATCAACTCTAACAAATGAGGAAGAAGTGGGATGAACCATGTGTAGATGGCAAAGGTATCTCTTTAGGAAGTGCCCTTTTGATCCTAAATTCAGCTTCATCAACTTGTCTGTTCAATTCAATCAACTGCGACGTAGTAATTTTAGGACACATTTTAATTTCATGACCAGAAATCTTAAGTAGATGTGCTTTCACCCTAGAATAAGATCCTTTATAGGTGCCACCACAATAATTGCATTTGAATGACACATTACGTCCTATTTTAGAAGTTTTTCCTAACTTTGTAACATGAATCCATAAGGGCTTATCAGTTTCTACAGATGGCTCTTTTGAACCGTCACCTAATCCACTCCCACCAGCAGCAGAGCTCATTTTGCTTTCAAACACACTGGTGAAATGGAAAAAATAAAGGCTTAATAAATTAGTGCAATATATCAAACCCCTAAACATAATGTTTCACTTATCCTAAAGATGATGAATACAACAATATGCCGGGCAGCCGGGGGTCCAAGGGGGCGCTGCCCCCTGGCGGGGTTCGACTTGCGGGGGTTTCCGGGTGCAGCACCCCCGGAACAAAATTTTATTGTAAGCGCAGCAAAAGCGCAATTAAAGCACAGCTAAAGCGCAACTAAAGCGCACCTAAAGCGTAGCTAAAGCGCAACTAAAGCGCAGTTAAGGGAAAAATTTTACTCTTTTTGTTGCACTTTAGTTGCCATTTTGTTGCGCTTTAGTTGCGCTTTTGCAAAAGGATAGCTTAAGCATAGCAAAAAGGCATCTAAATGGACAGAAATGATAAATGAAGAAAAAAATGGCGAAATCAACTTACAGGTTTGAAAATTTTTATGCAGTTTGGTGTTGCCTTTCCTCGACTGCGCACAGAAACTAAGGAGGAAGGCTTGTTGCTTACGGCCGGAAGGGAAGACTAAGGGTGCGATCTCTAGGCAACCGCTGCTCGCGGGAAAGATCTCCAGTTGACCGCTGCTCGCCTCAATCGCTCGGGAAGACCACGAATATGAATAGGAATACGGGATTAGGGCGAAGATGAAGACTCGGGCATGAATCGACTAATATAAAATAGTGGGACTAGAGTTTTTCTTTTTTTTTTAAATTTAATTATTAAATAGCCAGACACGCGTGTCTGATTTTTTTTTATTATTTTAAATGGGACACACTTATAACGTGTCTGACACGTGTCCCCGCCGTGTCGGACACGTGTCCGTGTCTGACACTGCATACCCTCTTAAAACAGAGTGTCGGTGCATCATGATTGACACCCCTAGTGAACTGGACTTTAATGTTTTATTGCCCCCAACAATTATTAAGATTTTGAAAACTGGATAAATGAAATATTCAATATTTAAAGGTTCAAATGAAAATCAATCGGGGGAATAATTATGATGCAGTAAATGTAACAAAATTATATTTTGATTATTTATTTAAATGATTTATAATATCTATAAAAACAGTACAATTAATTGTTATAAAATTATTAAAATATTCCTTTTAATGTCATCTTCTTATTTTAATTTCCAATAAAGAAGGCAAAATGCTAAAAAAATTTGCTGTATATATATATATATATATATATATATATATATATATATATAATTGTATATAGATATATATAATGAGATTTCGAAGAACCTCTTAGTTTTAGTTTTTATAAAGATTAAGGTTCAGAAGTGGTTGTTTTCGGTTTAGTAAAAACCATTTGGTTCTCAGAAACTGTACAGATTCAACAGTCCAATGGTTCAACTAACACTCCGTGCAGATTTTTTTTTTCTCTGCCGACCAGTTTAGCACTTGCTTGAGCACTAAGTGGCCAGTTTATGGCCTAATCTATTGAACCGATCAGTCGATTCGATTTTCAAAATTTCACCAACAAGCATAAAGCACCAAAGATGGCAGAAGACCAGTCGCAACAAAACCTGATCATAAACCTTTCGACAAGCGAGAAATATATGAAAATGCTACCATATAGATTTAAAAATAAACAATGATTTCCTCTATTATTATCCTTTTTTTTTTTTTTTTGAGAATTTAGAGACAATGTCCGGATGCGCACACACACAACACATATATGAAATTTGAATCCAAAATCTTTTAGTTGATAGTCAGAACACCTAACACACACATACATCAATTTCTACAGAGCTTGTGAAGGGCTCACAAACTATACACATGTTTCACTAAAAACTGATGGCTTTTTAATTAATTTGACTAAGCTGGCATGCTTTTATCATCTAAACTATCATGCTCCTTACCATAGCTCTAATTGTGGTCATGATTTAGGTGGGGAGATGATATTTGTTCGGGGTTAGTGAAATAAAAGAAAGAAGGCTTGAAATATTTTGTTTGGAACAATTTGTAGAGAGGGGAAAGAGAATTCTGTGTAGACAATTTGGAGCAAAGGGGAAGACATTTACACAAATCGGAACAATTTGGGAAGAGGCGGATGAAAATTCTGTGTACACAGTTTGGACCAAAGGAGGAGACATTAATGTTTTATTTGGGATAGTTTTTTTTATTATTTTCTACAATAATTTTTTAGTATAAAATTTTTTTGAAAGTAACAAAAAAATAATAGTAAAAACTGTCCAAAACGAAGCCTAAGTTATCATGACAAAATTTTAGTTATCAATTATTTATCCAAAGTTTGTATAATCAGCATTATTTATGAAGATGCAAACCGCAAGCGTAGGATGAGAAAGTCTCTTGTTCGTATTAACTTAGGCTTCATTTGGGACAATTTTCTTACTGCTTTTTAAAACTGTTATTTAGTACAAAAATTTCTAATTCAAAAAATTTTAAAAAGTAGTTTTAGAAAACAATAAGAAAGCTGTCACAAATGAAGACTTAGGTTTCGTTTGGGACAGCTTTCTCATTGCTTTCTAAAATAACTTTTTAGTACAAAAAATTCTAATTCAAGAAAATGTTAATTAAGACATTAGAAAGCATTAAGAAATCTGTCCCAAACAAATCCTTAGGCTTTGTTTGAAACAGCTTTCTTATTGCTGCTTAAAATATTTTTTTAGTACAAAAATTAAAATTTTTGTACGAGAAAGTTGCTTTAAGGAGTAAGAAAGCCATCTCAAATGCAGCCTTAAACAAGAATGAGACTCTTCTTAAATTAAGTATCTACATTTCGGCACAAAAGAAAAATTGGCTTTAAAGCTCTTACAAATTGTTTCAGCTTTTGCTCATTTATAGGTTGATCTTACATTTTTTTTAATAGATACCTCTTTGCTAGTTAAACTAGTTAAATTGTACTGTATCAATTTACCCCGTCAACAAAGAACTCTTCGAAGAATTTAGGCAAAGGCCATGGAGGATGAGGTAATGGAACTGATTCATGCGCTATTTGAAAATCCTTGAGAGCAAGTGAATGATCCAATCAAAAAATTCAAATATATTTTCAATAAGCTACATTTGCTTCACACAGTATTCATTTTGCTATAAATTCATTTTAAGCACACTAACAAATAATATACGCGCGCACACACACGATTAAACAAGTCTCTATTTGTGTTCAGCGTGTTAAGAAAATAACCTAAAAATATCTACTCAAGATCAGCTTGCTTGTTGAATGAATTGGACACGACCTTCTTAGCGTGTCGAGTGTGACTCGTTAATCGTCGACAAGCTTTTTTAATAGCTATTAATAAGTCTTACATGAGAATAGTGAGACCGGATAGAAACATGGGGAATAGTTTTTCAGGATATCGTAGAGTTTGTAAAGTTTATCCCCATAGGCAATCAAACAGGATCAGCATAAGGAATATGGATTAGTTTAAATCATAAATTTGTTTGTCCTTGTTTATATCCATGGACCAGAATATTAGAATAAAGAACACTGTTTTTATGAATAATCAAAATTTAATAATAATCATTTCAATGCTTCGTTTGGGATAGCTTTAGGTCATTGTTTCTTTTCTGCTTTCAAGAGATTTTTATACTAAAAATAGCTTTATAAAGCAGTAAGAAAGTTGTCCCAAACGAAATCTAATTCGCATGCAGTTGTTCATGCAAAACATACAGATGGTGCAGGTTCATTATCATACGTAGGGGTGTCAATTTCGGGTCACGGGTCGGATTCGGGTCGAACTTGGAACTGACTCGGCATTATTCGGGTTCGGGTCAACCTGACCTGTTTTTGCAAACGGGTCAATTTTTGAGACCCGAACCCGACCCGCTTTAGGTTCAGGTCAGCCCAATCAGACCTGTAAACGGCTTTGTCGCTGTTTAACTTCGCTCCTGGACGACGTTCTCTTCCCGTCGGATTGGAAGTTACAACATTTTGATCGGAAGCAGCGACGGGAGTTTGCTTGCAGCCTCACTGCCTTGCCGGCACCTTCGTCGCTGTTCGACTTCGCTCTTAGATGACTTTCTCTTCCCGTCGGATCGGAAGTTACAATATTTTGATCGGAAGCACCGAAGCAACGACGGGAGTTCGCTCGCAGCCTCGCTGCCTCGCCGACACCTTCGTTGCTGTTCGACTTCGCTCCTTGGACGACATTCTCTTCCCGTTAGATCGGAAGTTACAACATTTTGATCGGAAGCAACGACGGGAGTTCGCTCGCTGTGAAGAACTTTTTGCCTCGCGGCCCTTGCCGACTCCTTCGTTGCTGTTCGACTTTGCTCCTAAGCTCCTTGGACAACGTTCCCTTCCGGTCGGATCGGAAGTTAACATTTTGATCGGAAGCAAAGTAACGAGCCAAGGACGGGAAGCAAAGCAACGACGGGTTTTTTGGGTCATTCCGGGTCAACCTGAACCTGACCCGGTTTTGCCAAAGGATAGGTTTTCCGGACCCGAACTCGACCCGCTTTGGGTTCGGGTCAACCCAAACCCAGAATTTTCATGTTGGGTCCAATATTGACACCCCTAATCATACGTAGAAGAACAAAAAAGTCAACGTAATCATGTAGGCTTAGGGTTTGACATAGAGTAAAGTTCCATTTCACATTCTGTCATCAATTAGTCCTCTAAATCAATGTCATTCGTGTCAGTATGAGGATTGTTATCGTTAGCGAAGAGATATACATTATAAGAAATTAAGACTTTTTTGCATCGCTTGGTATAGACTACAGTGGCGATTTTAATCATAACAAAAACGTTTGCAGCAGTTTCAAAATTATTACAAGACCACTGTATTTTCACGTTATACGCTTCACTTAAAGTTTAATTTTCATGAAATCTCGTCTCATGTCTAACACCTGAAATTGATAATTTTTTTCATAATGATCCATAGGTATGTAGATATTACACAAATTTAATATTGATAATCTAGCAAAGAAAATTTATCATGATGTTCTGCAACATAATGATGTTCTGCAACATAATGATCTTCTTATCTAAGATATTTAGACTCAGAATGCAAGTCACTTAAATATAAATCAGGTAAATATGAAAATTTTGGTAGTTTTTTAATACAAATATTAAGAAATATATTGAAAAGTGTACTAAGAAACAAAATAAAATTCTAGTCCTTTAATTGGTCTATAAATACCTTAATATTTTGATATCCACTAAGCATGTAAGCATAATGTATAATACAGTTATAAGTAGTGCAAAATACATGTTATTGTGTAGCAAATTAGGGTTTTATAATAAGACAATTACAAATGATAAATCCCTTCAAATTTCTTACAATGAATGACCAATTAATTGTAAATTAGCTATGTATTATTGAAAGTCTAGGTAATATATGTAGGTTTTGAAAGATAAAAGGGGTTTTCGAAATAAGTTTGGGTTATACCATAAAGTTACACAAACACATAGATAAGAGAGATTAAGAAAAAAAGCCTAAAAAATTTTATGTGGACGATTTAGAAAAGGATAAAATTATGAGGCTTAACTCTACTCAGATAGTCCACTATATAAAGCAAAGATTACAAAAGTCCGTCCTTTCCCCTAATAGAAGAAACACAACTATGAAGTTTGGAATATTGGCTTGGCCTTCTATGAAGATTTTGGGAAATGCTGAAAGAATAATAAGGGGTGAGTTGCGTCTATGTCAATGCATAATTAATGAGTGTGGTTTGACAACGATGGTTGTCAGTTTTGGTTGTTAGTAGGTGATAGTTGTCAGGTGATTACAGATATTTGCACCTGTTGGCAAAAAGCGATTATGATCGAGTGATGAAGGATTTGAATGATTATTAATATTGGTCAATAAAGAGCGAGTGACGAAGATTGTTGGTGTTGATTTGAAGGCAGGCTTTTATGATTCATTAAATTAAAAAAAAAAAATTTACTTCAAATCCCTTTTAATTGTAGCATGATAGTATATTTATAGATTTTATTTATGACTCTTTGGTTATTTTTGCCAAATTTTCAAGCTCTTCATCAAATGGCCTAATTTGTTATTTTCAAAACATTTAGTAGTATCATAATTAAGCCATCTTAAGCTTATTGGCTTTGTATACCAAGACACATATTTCAACTATAAATTTATTGATGGTTAAAAATATTTCTAATTCAAATAATTAGGGCAAGGTTTGTGTATGATAGGGTGAACCTTCTAATGACCTATCAAAAATGTTATTTTTAGGTATTGCATCACAATGCATTATAAATAAAATAAAATAAATGTCGGATACACACAAAAAAATAATAATATTGTTGGTGTAAACAAAGTTGAATTTGAGAAATATTGCTCAAAAAGAGAAATCATATTCGTTAAGCAACAATCCACAAGGCCGCTTCAGCCTTCCACCTGCGGCGCCAATTCTTCGAACTCGCTCTCCGTCATCCTCTTTCCACGCCAGTTCTCCCCCAAATCATACTCAGGAAAACCCTAATATTCCAGCCGGTACTAACTTTTTCGCTTCTCTTTATGCCGGAAAGAAGAATCTCTTCCCCTCCCATTGTCAGAAGGTCCCCTCCATGTGCGGGAATCGACGCGACGCCCTCGCCTCCGAGCCCAGGCCGCGCTCTGCTACTCGCTCCACAAGATCTCGTTCTTCCGAAGCTGTCACCTCCGCCTCCAGCTCCTCCTTCACCCCGAGCGTACCCACCATCACCGATACCTCCAGCGCCGCCGCGGCCGCCACAACCTCCTCCTCCTCATCGCGGAGCATCTCCTCAATCGCCAGCATCCGCGGCTCCCTCCCTGAAAAACCCATCCTATTCCCCTTCGCCGAGATCTCCGCCGCTACCAACAATTTTCTCGCCAAGCGCATCTCCCCTTCCTCCTCCTCCTCCTGGAGATGCTCCATCCGTGGCCGCGACACCGTCGTTATTCAGCGCTCCTTTCGAGGTGACCCAGCTGCTTTCCCCGCCCGCCTGGCCGCTGTCTGCAAGAGTCATCACCGCAGCATCGTCAGACTCCTCGGCGCTTCGGTCTCCGTCGACCGCATCTTCCTCGTTTACGACTTCGTAACCGGGGCTTCCCTCGCCGATTGCCTTCGCAACCAACGAAACCCTAACTTCACCCCTCTTTCCTCATGGATCTCCCGCATCCAGGTCGCCAGTGACCTTGCTCAAGGCCTCGAGTACATCCATGATCACTCTGCCGGTGGCGGAATAGTCCATAACCGCATCAAGAGCTCTGCGATAATCGTCACTGAGCCCCACTTTAATGCCATGATTTGCCATTTCGGCGCTTCTTTTCTGGCCGGCGAAATACCTGAAGAGGCGTCCACTTCGCGTAGCAAGATGAATAGAGTGGATAGCCATTTGAAGAAGATCAATGGAACGAGGGGGTACCTGGCGCCCGAGTTACTCGCTGGCGGTGGCGTGTCCCGGAGATCCGACGTGTTCGCATTGGGGGTTCTGCTCCTGGAGCTTATCTCCGGAGAGGTTCCGGTCAAGTTAAAGTTCGATCCGGTAAGCAAGAAGTATCAGAGTACTTCGCTGATTGAGATGGCTAGGGATGTGTTCGGGGAAGCGGGATTGGAGGAAGAAGGGACGCAAGCGGCGGCGGAGTCGGATTTGGTGGAAGGGAGGAGGATGAGGATTCGCCAATGGGTGGATGGAAGACTGAAGGATTCTTTTCCGGTTGAGGTGGTTGAGGACCTGATGGGTATTGCTTTGCGGTGCGTGGAGGTTGAGGCTGAGAAGAGGCCCAGTATGACTTGGGTGCAGGGGAAGGTCTCCAGGCTCTTCCTCAAGTCCAAGGTTTGGGCTGACAGGGTTAGGCCTCCGGCGGACTTCTCGGTCTCTCTTGCTCCGCGGTGACATCGCTCGCCGCGACGGCGGCGATGTGACTGTCGGAAGCTGTCCCCTGAATTTATTTGGATTTTTCATTTTTATCTGTTAATTTTATTATATATATATTTTTTGCACGTTCAGCGGATTTTCTAATCCTCGGACTCGTTTTATTTTCTTTACTTATCGTTTAATTATTCTATTTTTTGTTTTATAATTATAAAAATTAAATAAATAATATATCAAATGTTTTTCTGTTGAGGAGCTCTGATAAAAAAAATTTAATTTTAATTTCACAAGCATACTTATCCAAAATCACGATGCTATTGTTTATTTTTTATTCATTATTATTATAATAGCACAATAAATAATGCAATATACATATGGCATCATATTTTTTTTTGAGATTTATTGATTTTGATTTAATTAGGTTGAAAATTAATATTTTCCTGTTAATGGTCATATCTGAAGCTCACTTTGATTAAGTGTCTAATCACCATTGGTGATAATTTAAATGAATATAAATGTGTAAGTGGGGCCCTTACTATTGGATTCAAATTTATCCTTAGAAGATGTCCAATCTAGCGAGAAAACTCAAAAGGAACTTGATCCAAGAGCTTGTAATGAATTTGGAAAGAAAGCAGAATTAGAAGTAGAAGTAGAGGATGATTTTTGGAGATTTTTTGATAAATGTTCCGCTCTCCAAAAAGCTTGAAAGTTGTGCTAAAAGATTCATGTATTTTCAAAATTTATTTATAGAGATCTGAATGTCATTAGAAAGATTATAAAAAAAAAAAAAGTACAGTAGTAAATAAGGCCCAAAATGGATTGTTGTGGGCACTAATTATCTCGATGATATAGGTGTTTGTTGAGATCATTGTTCTTCGGCCTAGCTCTTTGGCCTCAGGGCGAGTTCCTTCTGCCAAGTGTTTGAGGCAAAGTTGGTGAAGGTGATTCCTCATATCGATCGAGCTAGAAGGATTGTTGTGTGCGAGTTACTAGTGACCTCCGTGATGAAGTTTTTGGATTATGTTAGCATAAAGGGCAAGTTTTGCGTGAAGTGTAAGGACGGTGAACTTTAGATTGGCTAAGCAGGAGGAAGCGGTTTTGCATCTTCCTCGGGGTGTAGCTAGGTTGGTGAAGTCCATTGATGGCTCATCGATTGAGGTACTGACGGGTCGCATTGAGAGGGCGTCAACCCGACCCAACACGCAAACTTGGGTGAAAGCCAATGCGCGGCGCGTACGCGAGCGATGAGGCCAAGTATGCCGCGTGCGCTAGCGGCGAGGCAAGGCTAGGCGTGCAGCATGGGAGAGCGGCGAAGCCAGAGCGTGCACGAGGCGAGCCACGAGCGGGTTCGACTGAATGGTGCGAGAGCCAGGCAATGCGAGCGGGTGACCTCCTAGGAAGTTACACTAATAGGAAAAAATCATGAGGACCTTTAGGTCAAAGCGGACAATATCTCGATAGTTAAGAGTTTGGTTGTTAAATCTCCACCCTTCTCCTTCGGTTTCTTTCCCGGCTAAGGCATGCGAGTGTGGGGTGAGGGAAGCGCTCTAGTTCAATCAGCAATTCAAATATTCATATTTTTCATTTAAAATACTTGTTTATATCTTTGAGTTGTTACAATCTTTTCACCTTTGAAAAGTATCGTCCATGATATTTCCATATCAATAAGTTAGAGAGAGAGAGAGAGCATACTCAAACAAAACTATAAAATCCAATCAATTAAAAAATCTATACTAAATCGAAAACTACATCAAATTGCTTCAAAATGAGGCAATATAAAATAATATAAATCATATTAGTCGTATCCTCCGACACTTCAGGGATTGCTATCATTGACTCCAAATGTCTACTTCCACTCTAAACATATCTCTATCCATGACTGGGCAATGGGCATTCTGCCATTCGTTGCCCATAATCATCGCATTTGAAACAAACTCTCGTCACCCTATAGCAGGGTCCAACATGTCTCCTTCCAGCTCTGATCACAATCAAATTCTTCCACTATTTATTGCTCTGACACTATTTTTGTCATGCCTCGGGATCTACAGTGAAATAATTTACTTTCTCTTTTTCTTTTTATATCTTTATTAGCTTGTCAATTCATTTTATTCATTTCAACCAGATCAATTTTAACATCCAGAGCTAATTACTTGCATTAAAGAAGAAAACTAATAAACATAGGAAAACATAATTCACAGTTATACCGGTTAATATCTATATTTAATTATTAGAGTCCAAAATAATATAAAGAATAGCCACACTGGCTACAAAATAATCAAAAAGTAAAGAAACTGGAATAAACTATTCTAGCACCATTGCATACATAGTCTTAAGCTGTAGGCTCCTTATCTGAAATCATTTAAATCACACAACGAGCTAATAGCCCAACAAAGAATTAAAATCTTACAACTGAAATCAATGCAAGGTCAAAGAGAAGCAATATGCTATTAATCATGTAAGAAAATCTATGAATCATTATGTACTATCGATACTAGTCACATGCATCAATTAATCAATCATTCTATCTTTATCCTGTAATCAATTTTGTCACTTAATCAATTATGCAGTTAACAGTAGTGTCAATATCCGTATTCAGTAAAAATAAATAATAACAGTAATCGGTGTCCATATAATATCAACACAATAGTCAGTATTAGTTAGTAATCAATATCAGTTAGCAGTATTCAAATAAGTAATAATTCATATCAGTAATCAATAACTAGTAGTCTATCAGATATTCATGTAAGAGTATATTAAGGATATCTTACTCCTACACTTATGACTCCCAATCAATTGTATTCAATCAATCTCAATTGTTAATTATATCAGTATTCAGTACTATCTATAATATATCAATATTGGTAGTACTTTTATCATGCATCAGATATCATCAATACTATCTGTACTCTTATCATTGAGGCATCAATACAATCATCTATACTCTTATCGTTGATTAGATATCAATTAGTATATTAGTATCATTTCAGTACATCTTTTCCATGCATATTAATCACTTCAATTATTTCATCTCATTTCATGTTTTAGTATTATCATGCCAATCACAATACATCATTTCAGATTGCTTTTAGTATACCTTTTTCCAACTCATTTTATCCAAAAATTATTGTATACATATTTAATCGATGAAAATGTCATATCAAATCACTTAAAATGATCAAATCTATAACATATCAAAAGTTATATGATGAAAGCTTCAAAATTCGAAGATAAAATAATTTTGGCAAATTTATGAGAGATAAATTCGTAGAAATCAAAATTATTAAAAATAGAAGTAAGATGATAGTTACTTACAACCATAAAATACTTCTCATAAAAGGAGCGGCGGAAGAACATTCCTCGACGGTCTCTCTCTCTCTCTCTCTCTCTCTCTCTCTCTCTCTCTCTCTCTCTCTCCCCCCCCCCCCCCCCCCCCCCCCATCTCTAGTTCCCTCCCGGCCAAATCATGCAAGTGAGGGGTGAGGGAGTCGGTGGGCTAGATTTAAGAAAAAAATATAAAAAAAAAATTTAGTGGCCTAACGCTATAACACCATATGCAAAAATTAGATTTGCTGAAGAATAGAGTAACCAGTGCCATGACGGTGGTTTCTAGCCCCACAGTACTCTCAACCCTAGCACCTCAACTCTCACATGTATAACGCCGAAGCGCTCTAGTTGAATCAAAAATTCAAAATTTTATATTTTTCATTTAAAATGCTTTTCGTATATTTGGGTTGTTACAAACTAAAGCTAGGAACCCACCAGAGCTTAGTGCTAGAGCCGAGGAGGTTCAAGGAGAGTGGTGCTCTATTCGAGTTCTGAGGATATCCCTTGATGACGAGGAAGGCAAGGTGAATTCCCATTAGGTGCTTAGTGGATGAAGTAGCTGCTAAAGAGATGGCCTCCATTGAGGTTGCATTATCTTTAATTGAGACTGAATTCACCCCCAACCATGCAAGGGAAGGTAAGAACAATTACTTACAATCCATAAAATGAATCCCATCATGTGGTGAATGTCTCCTTCTAATAATGAGCCCAAAGTGTGTCTATCCACAAGTGGGTTACTTGGTCACTGATCGACCAAGTTCGAGGCATTGGTATTGACATAATAGGTGCCTAACATATCCTCAAAGATGACCATACTCTATGGTAGACTGCTAGAAGTACCATGATTTCTCGATTATGGTCCTCTGACCATCATCGCCAGACTAATCTCTCAACCACTTCACTTAACTACAATCCTTTAATAATTATCGCCCGAGTATGATCCTTATACCATTATTATTTGGCTATGATTATTTGACCTTCATCGCCTAACTTCAATCTCTCAACCACCTTCGCCCTACTTTGGTCATAGGATCAATGCCGCCTTATTACAATTCTCCGACCATCTTTGCCCTACTACAATACTCCAACCTCTTTCACTTGACTATAGCCCTTCAACCACCATCGCCTGACTATGATCCTCTTACTTAAGTTGCCTGGCAATGATCCTCCAATTACCCTCACCCAATTATAGTCCTTCAAATACTATCACCTGACTATGACTCTCTGACCATTGTTATTAACATCAATCATCTAAACAACATTGCCTGATTGGTCCTTCGACCACTATACCATAACTACAGTCTTCCAATTATCATCACCCAACTATAATCCTCTGACCAAAATCGTATGACTACAATTTTTCAACCATCATCTCCTAACTATGGCCCTCTGGCTATAATAATTACAGCCCTCATACTTCTTTCACTCGAATATGGTCCTTCGACCTTCATTGCCTGATTGTGGTCCTCTACCTTCTATCACTTGACTACGATCCTCCAATTACCCTCGCCTATCCATAATCATCTGGTCACCTTTGCCTAACTATGATCCTTTGCCACCATCACCCAACTTCTATTATTCAACCATCGTTGCTTAACTACGTTCCTCCAATTACTCTATAGTTGCTTGACTACGATCGTTTGACTGTTGTCATATTGCTACACCGACTCTTATTGATATCGTCAGCTATTATCACCTTCGACGTCAATGCATGCCATCACCCATAAGACTAATGCATGCCCTCGACACCAACTCTAACTCTCAATGTTAAAACAACGATTTATGATGGACTTCTTGGTATTTAATCTCCTCTCTTTAAGGAGGAATGATCAAAATAAACATCAAATGAACTCTTGAAGATAGTCTCATGATGTAATGCTCTTTGAACGTCTACTACATATGTATTGGAACTTCATAAACTGCTAAGATATTAAACATTTTTTCGCTATCGCCATGATTATTCTCCAAGCAACAAAAGTCTAATGGATGGAGAATTCTTAGCAATTGCATTCAAATCAATGACTGAGATTATATCAAGTTCAAACCCTATCTATAAAACCCTTACAACAATCGCTCAACCATGCCTTAGAAAACATTCTTGCGATATTGGATTACTTTGCAGTTTAAGTTCTCACCGGAGCAACCTCTCATGTTTTGGTTCTCGTCCCAATTCTTCTCCTTTCATTTTACTTAGGCACATTGACAAACTCTCTTATTTTAGAGTTGAATGAATTGTTTGCTCTTCCTCGCATGAGCTTGGTTCGAGCTGAATATGAGCCCAAGATAAGGGTGTGAATGAGTTAAGCTGAGCACAAATCACCTCTGGCTTGCACTGAAGCTTGATTAATTAATTGAACTTGAACTCGAGCTTTATTCTACAAATTTGAGCCGACTTGTTATTATGAAAGATGGAACATGATTATGATTTAAACAATTATTGAAATACAATGGTAAAAAATGTGAAAGTACAAGAAAAATAATAAAGAATCACTTAATGTAAAATAAGAAAGTGAAATATAATTTTAAATATTTTAAAAAATTGTGTACATACAATATTGAATCTTATATATTTTAACTATATTTGATATTAATATTTTTAAACAAGCTGGCTTGCATGCTAATATATCGAGCTAGAGCTAGCTCAAATTTAACTCATTAGCTCATCAGGCTCAAATCACAAGCCATTTTGAGCTTTGCTCTAGTTGATTCACGAGTCGATTTGACTCACTCACATATTTGGCCAACAAATTCTTCTTCAATCTTAATTGAAGATGAATATACCCTTAAAAAATAAATAATTTTAAATAAGAGCCCAATTCAAATAACTATATAAAAAAAAAAAAAATCTAATTTTCTCAATTCAATTCCTAACACCTTCCCTAAAATCCGCTCCAGGACGACAACACCGACGGATGCGCCTTCCTGACAAAATTCTCCTACAATTTATCTGAATATTTTGGGTCAAAAGTTTTTGCACTGAATGGGAACGGTACGAAAAAATCGCAAAGTGAAAGAAGAAGCGTGACATGACGAACTCACTGACGTTGCGGAGACTTTGTTTCTTGCGTAAGCCAAATTACTCTGTTAACCAAATAGAATTCTAACTCAGTAATTAAATTATAGATTATGACTCAGAAGTTTAGGGCGTTAATAAATAATCCGATCTCATCATACAATATAAACCCACATAAAAATTTAGATTTGAGTTGATATGATTAATAAGTGGGTCAGATTGTGCTCTAATATTTCGACCCGTTCGATTAGTTGGTTGGATTCGGGTTGTCCCGTAAACTCAATTTTGATCCAGTAGTAACATATTTAATTATATTTTTTTCTTAAATTTCTTTGTTTATTAGTATGTTGTTCTTATTTTTGATCAATTAGTCCAAACTCTATACTTGATAAGTTATAATTTTTTTTAAAAAAAATCAAAACGGGGTATTAGGGTGCTTGGGTCATTTATGTTTCTGGTGGGTCGGATTTGAGTCAACCTTTATGACATGTTTATAAAATGAGTTCAATTCGGGTTGAATAGGTTTATGTCAAATCAATTGCAAGTTAAATTGAAACCCGATCAGTTTATCTATTTTGATACTCATCGAGTCATAAGTGTTAGCTGTCAATAACAGATATTATAAAAACAAATGTATCATTTTTAATAAGATCCTCTCTAATTATTATGATATTTAGATAATAAAGTTGTTAAATTATAAATCAGCAATCAAATTTTGAATAGTAGGAATTATTTTTTTCTAAAACCATAATATTTTTTTAAGAAAATAATCACAATCAATTTTAATAATTTAAAATTGATACGTCATCAAAAAATTATCTTGATCGGGCACGAATCTCAAGGCAAAATCAAGTTGGAAGCTTCTGAAATTAATTTTGGGACCATCCGAACTCCGATTCCAGCAAACTTACAGTCAAACTGAGCGTCTCGGAAATATGAACCCAACGGCACTAAATTCAACCCAATCCGAGCCCAAATGAGTCCAAATCAAGGGTCGGAAGCGCTATTGGAAGGTTCAAACTATAATTTGGATTACCAAACAGTCTCCGAATGTGACATGCTTATAGTCGAATCGAGCGACTCGACGAGACAAATCCAACGAGCCCAAGATCGCCAAATTCTGACATCATTAAGACCTTCAAATGTCCAGCGAACGGTCTATGATCAAGGGATTCAAGATCGGCCATCCATTCAACCACTCCCTAACTACCCTTGATCTTCCACCTATTTACAGCCACGCCACTCACAAAAATCTATAAATAGAGACCCCATTTCTCATGAAAAGGGGCACCTAATCCTAAGGAGAAAAAGAGAGAGCTCTTGCCCCCTTACTCCTCCTCGACCACCGCCGGACCATCGCCTTGATGCCTTTACTCCGCCGGACCACCGTCTTGACGCCGTTGCTCCGCCGGACCACCACTTGAGGCCCTGCTCTTCGCCGGACCACCACCGGAGGCCCTGCTCTTCGCCGGACCACCACCTGAGGCTCTGCTCTTCACCGGACCACCACCTGAGGCCCTGCTCTTCGCCGGACCACCGCCTGACGCCGGAGTTCCACCGGACCATCACTTAACGTCCTCAACTCTGTTCGACGACTACCTAGGGCCCGACATTCTACCAGACCGCCGGGAGACCCTGAAGTTCTGCCAGCGCGACCTTAGGTCTTTAAAAGCCTTTAACTTCCACCCTACGTGTGATACTTGTAATCTGATCGCTCTTGGAGGCGAGTCAGCCCCCCTGTAATTAACTCAAGTTCTAGTGGAATCGTTTCAACTGGGTCAGGCACTGTGGTTTTTCCCCTTTTCAGGGTTTTCCACGTAAAAATCTTGTGTTCTCTGTGTGTGAGCTGGATATTCGTGCACCGCTAAGACGTAAAGTTCAATCTCTATCGCCGCGTATATTCTAGCCCGCAACAAAAATAAATATATAAGTGAAATTAGAGAATTTTATACTCTAATAATCATGAAAATTTAAGACGAAAAATAAATATCAGAAACTTTTGAGAGAGTTCCGATTAAAAGAGACTCATTGTGTCATGAATACTTAATATTATATAATCATCTAATTATTTATTGAAAGTTATTTAATAATATTATTTTATAATTTTTTATTTATAAGTTATATATATATATATATATATATATATATATATATATATATATATATATATATATATATATATATATATATCTGTATGTGTCATATTATCCCATTTTTTTACAAGGAAAGCAAAGTAAAAAAAAAAAGTCAGACCTATAGCGGTATAGGCGTATAGCCTTTTAGAAAACATCTCATATAGAATTGATGCAAAATAAATAAATAAATAAATCAATCAAGGGTTAAATTAGGTTTCAATCAAGAGTTAAAACTAGGAAAATTCGGCTTTATATATTTCATATTACATATAATAGAAAAAATATCCTGATTTTTATTTTTTTTTTAAGAAAAATGTGTTTAAAAGTTTATTTCGTATTAAATTATTCTTCTTGTATTCATAGGAGGCTTATTGAAGCATGACACAATAGAAAATAATCTAATTGATTCTAGTATGAACCTGTTTTGAACTCAGTTGTTTAAACCTCTATGGATCCAATGATGTCTTTCTCAGTTAGCTTTGTATTATGCCATCGATCCTATGAGGCCTTGTCCAGTGAGCTCTATCGTGCGAACTCCTCTTCTCCAACCAACCTCTCTTAATAACCAGTCTTTCTTGTTTACACCCTTCCCTTCTCTTCTCCTTCTCTCTTTCCTTCCCTTGCAAGCCAACAAAGAGAGAGGAAGGAATCACTTATTGGATGAATTTATATTAAAAATTATGATTCAGTGCCCAGCGCTACAACGCCCAACTACCTAGCACCGCTGCACTTCATGTGGATCCCAAAATTATTGTATAAGAGAGCCTACAATGCCACGACTGTGGTTCCTAGCACCTCTACATTTTCTAGCACAATGCCGCAAGTTGCATACATAATTCAAATTTTTATATTTTCAAATAAATTTATTTTAAAATTTTGGGTTCTTGCATGTTGCCACAAATATTCTATGATATAATAGTTTTACATCATCTCTAGAAAATATTCCCAACATTCGGCAAACAACTAATCTCTCAATCAATGAGATCACCATCCATCTGATGACAACCACTTATTCACAACTTTAGAAGATTATATGAATAGGATGACAGAGCATTAAGCTTAAATCTTTTAGTTCTTATAAAATTTTTGATAATAAAGAGCACAATCTTAACACGATGAAATTCTCTCATCATAAAATTAATAAGAGGCCATGGAAAATCATCTTGATGTAACCCATACAATGCTCACTCATCATCATGTTGAACTTTCTACACCATAGCCTCACCAGGAGCTCCTTAACACTATTTGTTCAATCCATCCTTCCTGTGTTGTTTGAACGACTGATACTCTTCCAACAACTCTTGGTAAACTTAACATAAACTCAACTTATTGATGCCCCTTATAATTTCATAATAGATAAACTTTGATCTTATTCAAGAGGAATTCATTAAGGGAAATGAATTGGCTTATTTATCATCATAGTTTTGAGGAGTCTTTGTCTTGATTGATGCAATTCTTCCAATATTTCATTTGATACTATAATGCATATCCAATAGATCTAATAAGACCACTCCATTACTGAAGCAACCTAAGAAAATTGAGCTCCTCGTCTTATTGTTCCTTGTCTTAAAGAGACATAGTCTCTATCTCTTAGAGGTAACCAAAGATCCACCATTTTTGAATGAGTTCTCCCTTTATAAATAACATTACATTTTATCTTTTCATATAAAAAGATCCCATAAGGGTAAGTGAAAGATAAGGTCTTCACTTAAAATCTCAAGGAAGATATGTATATAAGAAAGTCTCGATGAGAAGCTAATAGTGACATGAACTTAACTAGAAAAACTCTATGAGTTTAAGTTCCACAAGGTACATATTCTTTCAAAAAAATCTCAAAAACGTAACTCTTAGAATATATAATTTTTTTTTTAATCTGAAAAGGAATAAATTTCAGAAGGTATAAGCGTTAAAATATACTTATTATTTTTAAAAATCTCAAAAAATATAAGTTTCAATAATTACATTTTATTTCTCAGTCTCTGACCTTTTCTCCTCAAACAACAATGATGGAGCTGACCACAAAAAATATTATATTTTCACACCTTCATTCGATTGATTTTTAATAACCATGACCTCAATATTGTGACAGCTCGTTATTTTTTCTTAAGAATGGCGAGTAAGATAAATTTAACAGTGACGTGTTTTAAAATCAAGTTCTGGGAAATTGCGATGTAGCCCAGGGACATTTAAGTTAGTTAAGATAAATTCATAAATATATCTTATAAGATTTGAACCTAAAATTTTTTAATTGGTAGTCAAAACTCTTAACCAACAGATTAAAATGAGCTGTGAGAAAAAAAAAACTAAAAATAAAAATAAAAAACCTTAAGTTTCTGTCAACCGCTCTCGTTTGTGACCCTCAACATTTATGTGGTGCTGTTTTTCTGCTACAGCTTTTGAAAAGTATGCTCAGCTTTGATATTAAGGCAGCTTGACAAAATATTTGTGGTGTTTTTATTTCTCAATATTATTACAAATTTATATTATCTAAAATTAAGGCAAACTCATCCCATAACTTTTTAGTTAAAGAAATATGGTAGTTACCATCTCTTGTTCCAACTATCACCTTTGATTTGATTGACTTTATTGCTAACAACTTAGTTATTAATGTTTATACTAGAGGAGCTCGGTTGGCTTTGTTTATCTCCTAGTAGCTTACTTCTGTGTTTATCTTCAATTAGAGTGTCAATATTTAACATGGTTCAAAAATCGGACTCGTACCTGATCCCAAAATTCCGGGTTAGAGTCAACCGGTTTGAGAAACGGATCAGGCTTGGATTTAGGATTCCGACCTATTTGTAAAATTGAGTCTGGTTCGGGTTGACCCGGAAATCTAAAACCAATCCAGGTTGACCCGGAAACCGCATATGCCGTCTCATCTCGTCAACGTCCAACTTCAAATTTGTGACAATATGTTCCACTTCCCTAAACCTAGCCCTCGTATAACATTGCCTAATTCTCTCGTATTTGGGATGGACAACTCTTATGATATCCAATACTAATAGTGAAATTTGTTATGCTGGGCAATACCTCATTGTATTTATCACTAACAAGTTTTTAGCCTAATTTTTTTTCTAACTTTTTTTGTTCTTTACACTTTATCTAATCGGGTGCTAAGATGTTAATTACTATTTTTATTGACATGCACAACACACATATCAAGTTAATTTTCAGTTAAATCAACTAATTCTGAGGGAGAGAACAAATATATTTTAATTTTGAGAAAATTAAAGTTTTATTTTGGATAATTTTATTAACTGCTTTCTAAAGCAGCAGTATTTTAATATAGATTTAAAAAAAAAAATCGACTAAAAACTATCTCAATCCAAGCCTAAATCCCGAGCCACTATCATGCAAGGCTGTCATAAAAACAATTAAGTTTGTACCAACACAAGACGACGACTTGACTCACAATTTTTAAGAAGGGACTACGAAGCACCATGGCTGGCATCATAAAACGTCTAATCGTACAAACTTACATATTGAACCGCCTAAGACTTAAGAAGAGTCTAAGTCAAGCCAAAATTTTCCAAATTAATGCGTGAAAGAGTCCAAATTATCAGCATCAACTTGCAGATGGCGCCCCAATGAATCATAAGAAATTCGTACACGATTAACTATTTGGTGTTGAACCTGGATCAACCAGAGAAACAATTCAGTTCTTGATGCCCGAAAACAAGCATCCAACTTTCTATTTCGTTGATAAATTGAAGCATCCCAAAGACTTTGGAAAACAGTGTTGTAAATAGGTGCACACGAATTCAACACAAAGTTGATAGTTCAACGTTCAGTTTAATGATAGGAACTTAGGGTAGCAGGAATCTCTCTTCTAATTCACACTGGAACTGTGCGATCGATACCAATGGCCGCCGTGTTCTGTTCCTCTTCGTCATCGTTCTCCCTGGACATATCTTCCAGCGACTTACCCTTCGGCTCCGGTACCAGAAAAGTGAAGAAGAATCCCAGAACACAACAAGCGGCCAACGCGAATAGCGAGTTCCTTACTCCAATCCCAGCTGGATACCCTTTATCCCTCTTCGCCGGATCCTTGTCTTGTGCAGCATACAAGAACCCGAACGCGCCCACAATCGCACCCGCCTTCCCCGCCGCCGCCGATATCCCATGGCATGTCGACCTCAACCTAGCCGGAAAAATCTCCGCCGGCACGATGAAGGTTGTGCTGTTCGGCCCAAAGTTGGCGAAAAAGAAAGTGAAGGCATACATAACCACGAAACCTGTGTGATTCCCCTTTGTAGTCCAATGATGGTAAGGAATGGAGAGCCCAAGCAAGAAGGCTGTCATCATGCCGAACCCCATCAATTGAATGGTGAAACGGCCGACGGTGTCTATGAACGCCACGGTGAACCAGTAACCCGGCACGGTGCCGCAGAGCGCGATGAGTGTTTGAGCTCTGGCGACCTTGTAGACTTCCTCGAGCGCGTTCATGGTGGCGGCCTTAGGAAGCCAGCCGATAGCGCTAAAGATGTCTTTTTGAAAGAGGTTCTGGCTGTAGAAAGCGATGTCCAGGAGAAACCAAGTCGTCGTGGTGCCGACGAGGTGGAGGCCGTGGCGACGAACGAACTCCTTAGAAAACAGCCCGAAGCTGTTAGTCTGATCAGTGGCCACTTCGGCGACCTTCTGCTGCTCCTCCTCGATTTCGACGTGGAGAACCTTGGACATGTCAGAGGCCGCCTGCTTGGCGTTGTGGGCGACGAGGGCGGTGTACCGGGCGGTCTCCGGCATCTTCATACGCCAGTAGTAGGTGAGCAGAGCAGGGGCAGAGCCGAACATTAGGATGATTCGCCACACGTAGTCGGCCTCCGGAACAGTGGACCCTGCTCGGTCGTCGTTGTAGTTCGGCACGTCGTACTTTCTCTTGAACCCGGCGGAGATGATGAGGGTGACGATGCCTCCGGTGAGGTTGCCGAACCCCTGCATGGCGAACACGGCTGCGATGAAAGCGCCGCGGGTTTTTTTATTAGCGTATTCGGACATGATGGTGGCGGAAAGCGGATAGTCGCCGCCGATGCCGAAACCGAGCCAGAAGCGGAAGAAGCAGAGGGTAGCCATAACGCCTTTAGCGGTGTGGCCGAAGGAGAGGCCGGAGGCGATGGAGCATATTACCATGAGCATGAGGGTCATGCCGTAAACTTTTTTGCGGCCCATCTTGTCGCCGAGCCAACCGAAGAAGAGTTGGCCTGCGAGAGTGCCGCAGAACGCGACGCCGTTGACTGCGGCGGAGACGTTGGGTGGGAGGCTGCCTGGTGTCTTGGAGTTCGGATCGAAGTAGTAGATGCGGCCGAGGAGCTTGGTGACCAACGAGATGCAGAACAGATCGTAAGCGTCGGTGAAGAATCCCATTCCGGCGATGACGATGGCCTTGAAGTGGTACAGTTGGGTTTTGGCCAAGTCAAGCTTGTTAAGAACTTGGAGTTCTCTGGCCGCCATGGCTGAAATTCTTGAAGAAACCTGAGCAGTAGCTTGTTCTCGTTCTTCTACCTCATTAAGTCCGAGAAAGCTAGGCGAAGGTGTGTGGCTTTACTGAGCTGTGGATTGAGGATTGAATTTGAGTGGTTATATAAAGTTTGTGAAGGCTGAAGACTACTGATCGAATCGTTGAAACCGAAGGAATATGCCAACTTTGCTTCCCTTGATGTTTCGTGGAAAAATACGTTCTCGTTGAGATCATTGACTTTTGAAAACGATTAGATCACTGATCCGACGGTTTATTATAATGAGATCCAATTGCTTAGTGCCAAACGGAACTAAACAAATGTATTTTACACGAAAAGAATGGTTTAGAATTGTTGCACGACGCGAATAGAGTCGTCGTGTTGTGCATCAAAATCTTCATTTTTTGTCATAGGCTGGCTTACAAATGCATTAATTTATTCTTTTTTCATAAATTATATTTTAATATGAATGCCTTATGGACCTATTTTGACAACATATCGAACTTAGTTTCAAACATTAGATGTAAAATATTATTTGATGTAATTAATTTTTTTATGTAAAAGCTGGGCGTACAGACACGGACGGCAGCTTGGTTTGCGAACGGCGAAAGGGAGGTGGGCGTGCAGACGCGGATTGGGAGGTCGGACAGGAGCGTGGCTTGCGAATGGGAGTGGAATCCACGACTAAACCTAAGCACGCACCTACCGGTTAGGAACGCACGAAATTTTCGGATTCAAGTTGCGTACTTAACTGAGAGGTTACTGTAATCTATGAAATAACTATATTTAATGTAATGCAAAGACTTGCACTATTTAATGATTCTTGGAGTATTTTAGTTAAGTGTTCTTAATTATAATACTATAATTAAGTATTTTATTCATTATTGAAGCAATGTAATTGCATGTTATTTTTATTATAAGGAGAAATTTAAAGTACACCACATTATAGATTTAATGTCCATAACATCTCAAAAAATTAATGATACAATATTAAATATACTTAAGATTAATAACTTGGGCATTTATATATATAACACTCAAAATTATCATATTTATATATTTAAAATCTAAAACCTATATTTTACTTAATCTACCACTCTTTTAACATCATCTCACACAAAAAGAAGAGTTTGGAGATTAGTCATAAAGGATTCATGTTATGGATTATCATTGACGTTTGTATTCTTGAAACCCCCAATAATGAAGAGAAGTGGAGCAAATAGTAATGAGATCTCACTAGGGGAGACTATTGATGGGATTGGCGGCATGTGCAGTAGTCCTAAACTCTCGACAAAAAAAAAAAAAGAAGTTAATATGGATCCTTCTAGGATAGGACCACTATAGAAAAAAAATAACGCCATTTTAGCCGCCAAAATCCACCAGAAATGAGAATAATCTAGTGAAAAATTATCTTTAAGGTGGATTTCCAACGGGAAATTATTCGACGGTAAAATGCACGTCAGAAATATATTTTCGACTGAACAATTTCGCCTAAATAGTTTCCGGTGGATTTACTAGCGGAGTTTCGATGGAAATGTGTACCAAATGACAATTTTTTTAATCCTCTTCCCACTGGTTGTAGCCGCCGGAAATTCATCGGTCGTAATTACTGGTGGAGTAGCCACCGGTGATTTCCGCCAGAAAAATCGGCGCAATTTGCAGACGAATAATTCGCTCGAATTTCTGGTGTATTTAACACCGAAAATCGATCAGAATTAGTGACAGATAATCCGCCATAATTACCGTCATATTTGTTCCGTCGGAATGAACATTATTATTCATCATATTGAGGTTTCCAGCAGATAATCCGAGGAAATCAGTCGAAACCTGTAGCAGAAACAAATAAAAAATAGACATTCTCTTAATTATTTTACAACATAATAATCCTACAAAATTGAGTTATCTCATACATTAAATATGATTCACAAATTGACCCTTCAGGTTGTACTTTATTCTCAATAGTCTTCTTAAATTTATTTAAATACCTGTATGATGTGTGCTTATTAGTGATAAAAAATTTTTAATATGCATATGTTAGAAGTTATATGTAGGCAAAAAAGCTACCTATCAAAAGGATACATCCATCAATATTGAACAGGTCCATCAAGTATAGCCTCATAAGGTAAACGCACTGGTAGATGCTCCATAGAGTCAAAAAATACTAGAAAAAATATCTTCTCAAGTTTACATAGAATAAAAGGAATATTATGCTCCATATGAATCAAGTACTCTGCATTCAGTTTTGAGGATTATAAATCCTTAAAAAATATACTTAGCTCGATCAAGGGCTATAAAATTGGATATGACAAAAAATTAAAGGCTGTGGGTAGCAAATAATGCATGAAGATATTACAGTCATACCTTTTCAATCAAACAATTTCCCTAATCTCATGTCAATGTGTCTACTAATATTGGAAGAATATCCATCAGGTACCTTTAGAATCTGCACCCATTCACAAAGTGCTCGTCTATGCTCTAAAGCCAAGGTAAATGGCGCTTTTGATTTTAAAAGTTTTGCATTTTCACCATCCTTTAACTCTAGATTTTTTCTCCTATAAATCTCATTTAAGTTCATTATTATTTTTATATTATCTATAGATTTATTCTTGATGTCCATCAGTGTGTTGAATACATTATTAAAAATATTTTTCTCTATATGCATCACATCTAAGTTAGATTTGATCAAATTTATTCTCCAATATGGCAAGAACCTAAAAAATGCTCTTTTTAGTCCAATTGTGATTGACCCCACACCCTGAAATTTTGTAATGAGCTAGTGTTGGAGAATCAACTATCGCAAGCATACACTTTACTCTTTTAAATATTTACTTACTAATTAATCTCAGAGAAGGCTGGACTATCACCATTTTGATTTTATTTTTAATAAAGTCACCTGAAAGGATGGTTCGTAGGTAAGAACATACAGTGACAATCGTTCCAAGTGTTCTTGCCTCCATGCTTCAAAGTAAATGACTCAGTAAATTCTATGCAATATGGACAAGCTAACTTACCAGAAGAAAGCATATTGTATACGGGAAAGTCACAAATTATCCAAAATAATGCTCCCCTTATTATGAAATTTTATTTAATGAAGATATCATATGTACTAACTCCTTCCCACAATAAATTTAAATCATTGATTAAAGGTTACAATTCAAGAATATATCGATCTTTGCTTTTAAATTATATGGCCCTGAAATAATCAGTTTTAGAAACATGTACAATATAGCCATACACAACTTTAGAGGAAGATTGTAAGGGGTGAGTATCATGGACTATCATGAGTAAGGTTAAGCAGATTGACTAAATAGAGTAAAATTATCTACGCATAAATCTAATCTTATATTTCTTAATTATGTAGTGAAGGTAGGATGTGTACAGTCAAAATAATTCCAGGCCTCTGCTTTTGACGGACGTGTCAAGACACCATTTAGTGAGATATGTTCGTTATATTATCTCATATGTACAACAGAGCATATAGATGTATATAAATATTATAGTATTGGAATTATTGGTAAGTAAAATATCCTACTGATTGTTACATCCTTCTGCTTTTTGTTCATCCTAGACTTTGGTTTAAATCTTGGTGTATTATAATTGCGACATGCATCTCCAATAAATTATTTTTGTAGTATAACATATATCCATTAACACAATAATATATTTTTGTATATGTTAAACTAAGTTTAGAAATCAATTTCTTAGTCTAATATAAATCTGTGAGAATTATGTTATTTGCAAGGTTTGGTCTCCTTAAGCAGCCCAACAAATCGATTAAAATATTCACGGGGGATATTATATTTTATCTTAATGCTTAATATCTTCATAGTAATAGATAACTCTGAGTGCGTAGTACCATCCTTTCAAATTGGTTGTTGAGCAGCATGCAACAAATTATAGAAGTTTTGTGCCTCCTTATTTATTGACTCTTTTGTATATTATTCAAATTGTGCCCCACTTGCATCATAAATGAAGTCCCCAAGTGTTCAGATGTTTTCTTCATCAGTTATATTAGAACTTGTAGACGGGCTGCATCGAGAGTTGAAATGTGATTCGTACTCATCATGAGAAGTCCAATACAAATATTCTGGCATGATTTCTCTGCGATATAGATCAACAATTATCTCATCTGGTATGAGGTGCACTTGATTTTTATGTTTAGAACATAGACAACGAAACCTTTCATCTGAGATAAAACTAGGCAGTTGACTAGCTGTCTCGCTGAAAAAATTTATCCCATTAATGACCTTATTTATTAATATCTCTGTCCTTACGCCAATCAGTTATACATCCAACATCTTTGATTCCTATTATTTATAATATGAAGAATTTATCCTACACATAATATAAAGTTATTTGAGATTGTATTTGCTCTAATGATTTGGAGACACTACTAATTAGAGTTAGCTATGCAGCTTGAAAGCTTTCCTTTTCAGTATGCGCACAAAATCAAGCTTCACAAAGTATTTGGCTGCTTTAAAATCACTTTTAAATGCACCCTTTACATAGTTTTTTAGTATTATTTTAGTTCAAAATAATTAATTATTAGAATCTGATCCTATTTAATCATCACAAAGATTATGAATTTATAAGATCTCTTGATATTTTGTTTGTTATATTTTATGGAGCTAACATAAGTAATTTCGCCTTACAAATTTTTCATACAAATGAGTATTTTAATTTGTTTTCACCAACTGTAAGACTTCTCTTACACTCACCGCACTCATGTCATATGATGTTTCTCAAGCTTTGTATATAGAGTGTCGCTTGAATTATATTTTCCTGACTCGCTTCACTATTTATCAACATCATTTTTGACCTCAGATAGAGCTTTAAAATAATAAGAAGCTCAAGAAGTATGTTAAGAGTCCAGAAATAATTTCTTGAGAAATGATTCAGCACATCACGCTATAGTAATTTCTCAACCAAATAAGTTTCATTTAAATACTTGGTACCCCTTAAATGTATCAACCTGCTTTACTTTATTGAATCATTTGTGGAATGGAATAGTTGCCGATTTTGATGACCTAAAATCGCAGCACTAGAACAGTGCCATCATAGCAGAATCCAGTTAGCCTGATTTGCTCAACATAAACTGATTAAGCAACAAATTATATTTTTATGAGTATATTTAGAAGTCTATAAGAACTACTAGCCGCATCAACTTGCAATAGTCTTCATGGTAGTTTATAAGTTTACATCTTTCAAAAACTATATAATGAAATAATCCTCTCTAATGCAATCATATATTATAATCATATACGATACAAATTTTTATGTGAGAAAACTTACGGACGGTGAAGGCGAGAGTAAGTTGGATGAACGAGAGTGGCGTCGAACCACCGACGACGAACGGAGTCTAGGACGAGGGTGGTGTCGAACGACCCACGATGAACAACACGGAAGAGAGATGATTTTCTCTAATGGGAGCGGAATGGGAGCTTCAGATGAAATTTTGCATAATGGGATGGTAGATGGGCGATGTAGGGCCTTTTCAGGCAGAAACTCTGCCGGAAACAATTCACCGGCTTTAAGTAAGCCGAAGGATTTTTCAATGAAAATTCTGCAGGAAAATTTTCGGCGGAAATTTCGCTGACTGTTTTAAGTTATAGGCGGATTTTCCTGCAGAATGGCCGCCAAAATATTGCCAGTGGAAGTTCCGCCGCCGGTAACTTCTACCCAATTTCCGTCGCGAAATCCGTAGATATTTCTGTCACTATTTTCATTGGCCTACTATCCATCAGAAATAACAATTTTTCTGTAGTGGGCATCAATGAGAAATTAATAGTAAGATGAGAAAAGTGGTATTATTTATCTTGCATAAATAATTAAGTTTTATGTGAGTAAATAGTAAATTTATATGCTAAATATATAAATTAGATACTTTTAAATGTTATATATGAACATTTTCCTAATAAACATACATCATTCAAAATATAATGCACATTTATAATATTAAGTGAAATTCTTATGCATTTCTTTTTATATTTAAAAATGATTAAATATTGCATTCATTTTGGCGATTTTCTTCAATTGGGCAGATCTCTTCATCATATCCTATATTATGTGGATATCTTCAATTGCAGTACTTGTAGTAGCAGTTCTCTCTAGCTATCCATGTTACAATATATTACCTATGGCTGTATAAATAAATAAATAAATAAATAATAGAATTTTCAGGGGATTGATAAGTAATAGCACATATTGGTTGAAAAATTTTGTGTTGCCATCTGACAGTAGTATTACCAAGATAAAGTAGCCATGAATGGGACCAAGCGCGAATCCCAGCATGATTTGCGAAGAAAAGTGATGACGTAAATCGAGAAAGAAAAATGATGACGAATAAATCAAGGAAGGATTTTTATTTAAATTAAAATTTAGAATTTTGATTTAGTGAATCTCAAGTGGTTGTCAAAGCTGGTTGATAGGTCATATTTGGATCCGGCTCGAAATTATCCAACCAAAATCTAATCAATCCGAATTCAAATTATTTGATAACTAGGACAAAAATACACATGGCACATATGATGATATACATGATGACCAATACATAATATATGATGATATATCATTGTATATGATGATCCATATATGATGATATAGTAGCATGTATATATATATATATATATATATATATATATATATATATATATATATATATATATATTAGGGAAAATGAAAGCTTCCAGTAGAGTGAGTCAGAAGTATTGCTATTAGAGGAGCCTTTAATTTATGATATTATTGTCAAATTCTTTTGTAATCATGAGACATGTGTATTAGATGAAAACATTGAAAATACTCTAATTATTATTTAACTTGTTTTGATATAAATGGATTTGTGATGTCTATATGTTATGGATGTTACTATATATTTTGTACATTAATATTTTAGTGGCTCTATTATGAATCAAAAGATACAAACAAAGGAATTCTCTCTAATAAAGATCTTAAGTGATATATCCCGCACCTGTTCTGATATGACCCATTATATGTTGGGTTGCATCGTGACACCCCAACCACCATTTCCAACTATAATTATATGACTATCATTACCCGGCTATGATCTTTTGATTACAATCGCCTAGCTACGACCCTTCAATCACTTTCATTTGACTACAAACCTCCGACTAGCATCTCCTAACTATAGTCTTCCAATCATTATAGTCTGATTATAGTCCTCTGATCACCATCGCCCAACAACAATCCTCTAATAATCATTGCCCAACTATGATCATCTCACCGTGATCGCCTAGCTGTGATCCTCCAACCACCATCACCCAATTACTATCATTTGATCATCTTCATCCAACTACAATCCTTCAACCACCATTGTCTTACTATGATCATATTACAACAATCACTTGATTATGGTCGCAAGACCACCATCGTCCAATTATAATCATCTGATAACCATCTCCTAACTACAGTTCTATAACCATCATTGTCATACTATGGCCTTCCAACCACCATCATTCTATTATGATCCTCCGACAACAATCCCCCAACTATGATCCTATAACCATTGTCTCCTGACAATGGTCCTACAACCGTCGTCACCTGATTAAAGATCTATAACCACCATCCCCCGACTAGGCTTTTTAACAATCGTCGCCTGACTATAGCTTGTCGATAATTGTCCCATGATACAGTCCTTCAACCATTGTTTCCTTATTAGAATTCTCTAACCACAATCCCCCTTTTACATTCCTTTGACTACTTTAGCTGGCACTATCTTATGACCACCATTATCCAGCTATAATCATCCAACTACCTTGGCCAGCATCATCTGATTTCAGTCTTTTTACTATTCTCACCCTACTATAGTTCTATAACTATGATTGTTTAACTATGGTCCTACGACCACCATCACTTAATTATAATCGAAAAAATTCTTTGACTATTATTGTATGATTACAGTCATTTAACCATCATCACCTAGCTATGATGTCTTAACCATGATCCTCCGACTAAAATTGCTCGAGTATAGACCTCCAACAACCATCATCCAACTATGATCTATGAAACATATCATCCTAACTACATTGACGGCCACTAACTTCATCTCCCACTACTGCCAATAATGTCGACGTACTTCATGGCTTATAAGATCGATGCACACCGTCGACACTCTAACTCCTAACATTTGCATTAACATTTATGTCAGTCTTATTAATATCTAACCCCCTTTCTTTCAAGAAGATTAACAATTAAATATACAACAAATGATCTTTTGAAACAACTCATATTATAGGGCTTTTTGAACTCCTATCACAAAATTTGTTCACTATAACTTATTTATATTATATTATATGAAGTACATTTCTCAATTATAGAAGAGGACATCATTTATGACCATTAATAAATATTAGTGAAACCATCTCAATTGGATTAGACCCATATTTTTTCTTATTTCCTAATTTTTCACATAAAAATTCTAATATATATTGCAAACCTATTTTATCTGCATGTTTATTGAATATTCATACAAAATATGAACGTTAAACTCTCTCTATTGTTGTGAATTTTTTGACATGCAATAATACTTGGAAATTATTAAGATTGAATCTCATATACAACCCATTCTAAATTCTACATTATATATATATATATTAAATACTTAATCTTTTTTAAAATTTTCAGCTTACGCTTGCATAAAACATGCATAGAAAAAAAAAATAATAAATAAATGAAGCAAGTACCACTAAAAAAAAACAATCTTATAAAACTTTCATTAGAGGTTCCGAGAACGGCCGGTGGCTCCCTATCGAACGTAATCCTCGCACGTAACTTTTTTTTTTTTTTTTCTTAACTTGAGTTCACTGGCGGACATGATGTGGCTTAAACCAAACGAGCGATTGACTCAAAGGGAAGAGAATCCACAAAGTGTCAATTTCATTTTCCTTAAACTTCTTCATCGTTCTCGCCTGAAATTTCCTCAAGCGATTTCCCCTTGGATTCCGGCACCAAAAAGGTCAATAACATACCAACAAGATTGCAGCCTGCGAGCAGGAAGAGCGAATTCCTAACACCAATACCAGGAGGGTAGCCGTGGTCAGCCCGCGCCGGATCGGGATTCTGCGCAAGATAAAGAAAGCCGAATGAGCCAACGATCGCGCCCAGCTTGCCGCTCGCCGCTGATATCCCATGACAGGTTGACCTCAGCCTCGCTGGAAATATCTCCGCCGGCACGATAAAGGTAGTGCTGTTAGGCCCGAAATTGGCAAAGAAAAATGTGAATCCATACATTATAATGAAGCCAATGTGATGGCCTGGTGTCGTCCAGTAAGTGTAGGGAATGGCTAGGCCCAGCATGAACAGAGTCATCATCGCAAAACCCAACATTTGAATTGTGAAACGCCCGATGAAGTCGATTAACGCGACGGTGAGCCAATAGCCAGGTACGGTGCCGCAGAGGGCGATGAGGGTCTGCGCACGCGCGATGCGGAAGACCTCCTCGAGTGCATTCATGGTTGCGCCCTTTGGGATCCACCCAATTGCGCTAAAAATGTCTTTTTGAAAGAGATTCTGGCTGTAGAAAGCGATGTCAAGGAGGAACCATGTGGTCGTGGTACCGACGAGGTGGAGACCATGACGGCGGATGAACTCTTTCGAAAATAGCCCGAAGCTGTTAGCTTCATTTCGAATGATTCGCACGATCTTGTCCGGTTCTTCCTCGATCTCTACCTGGAGGACCTTAGACATGTCAGAAGCTGCCTGCTTGGCGTTCTTGGCGATAAGCGCGGTGTAGCGCGCAGTCTCCGGCATCTTCATTCGCCAGTAATAGGTGAGCGCGGCGGGGACAGCACCGACCATGACGATTATACGCCAAACATAATCCGCCTCCGGGACTGTGGAGGCAATAGGGTCGACGGCATAGGCAGGGGCGGGGAAGTGATTTTTAAAAGCGGCGGAGACAGCGATGGCAACCATACCGCCGGCCAAAATGCCAAACCCCTGCATCGCGAACACGGCGGCTATGAAAGCTCCGCGGGTTTTCTTATTAGCGTATTCGGACATGATGGTGGCGGAAAGAGGATAGTCTCCGCCAATGCCGAAACCGAGCCAGAAGCGGAAGAAACAGAGGGTAGCTATGACGCCTTTAGATGTATGGCCGAAGGAGAGGCCGGAGCATACGGAGCAGATAACCATGAGCATGAGAGTCATGCCGTAAACCTTTTTGCGGCCCATCTTGTCGCCGAGCCAACCGAAGAAGAGTTGGCCGCTGAGAGTGCCGCAGAAGGCGACGCCGTTGACCGCAGCGGACACTTGGGGAGGGAGGGAGCCAGGGGTCGGGGACCCGTCGACGTGGTAATAGATGCGGCCGAGCAATTTGGTGACTAGAGAGATGCAGAAGAGGTCGTAGGCATCGGTGAAGAAACCCATTCCGGCGATGACGATCGCCGTGAAGTGGTACCATTGTGTCTTGGCGACATCGAGGGCGTTGAGTACCTCAAGCTGTTCCTTGGCCATTGTATCCGAGAGTAACAATGAGATCTTTCAACCCCTCTCTTGCTTCTTCCCTGGACTTGCTTCCTCTGCTTTGTGCCTTCTGAGCTGTTTCAAGATAGGCAAAATTAGAGAATCAAGAACGTATAGATATGTAACGCAACGGAGGAAAAATTAAGCTGGGCTTTAAAGTTGTTCAATTTCTATTAAAATTAATATTTTTGATCATTGATTCCAACACAAATCTAATGCTTTGAACTCCTTCATGATGCAGTGGGGATGCTTGGTTACCTCTTCTTTCGCCGGAGAAGAGAAAGAAGGGCAAGGCAGAGCGGGGGAAAATGTGAGGATTATGGAGAGGGTTGGAAGGAAAGGAGGATGTCGGGGCGTTTAAATGGAAAGCTCGTTATATGTGGGCGTCTATTGAAGGAATATTCTCCTAATTTTGGAGTCAATTTGTGGCCGATGGCTCACAACCGTACATCGCTGTTTTTCACCTCCTAAATTCTCTTCCTGAATTCATTAAAAAGGCGTGGATTTGTTCAAAGAACGACGATCCCCTCGCGACGGCAGTGGGAATTTTCCCGATTATTCTGCAAATTATTCCATCCCTTGAGAGATTTTGATGGGCTGCAGTTTATTATTACTTAAGATAAAATAATATCCACCAAAACCCATTAAAGATTCTCAGCCTTCATATTCAACCATTTTAAAATTATAATGTTATCATAAGTATTATTATTATTATTATTATATATGTATATATATGACACTCAAAATTTCTTATCTGCATATATTTGCCCGAATAAACTTCTTCTTGAGTTCCTACTTCACCTATCGTAGCGACAAGGAGATGTCATGTCCTAGCGAACTTCATCACGAGTTTGTTGAGGATAGTTTCACGAATTAAAGAGGTGGCTTAAAATGGGATTTGCGATGTTTGAAATGGTAACAAGATCAACAACCTATGAGCTGTACAGAGCAGGTAGGATATGAACGTCTTAAAAATTTTCATGGAATAAGTAATTTTTTTATATTTGAAATTTTAAGTGTTATGTGAGTAAATAATGAATTAGATATTAAACATGTAAATTATTAGATTTTGTGTGCAAGTGTAACCCCCGCCCGATCTGTTGAAAATGGGATTCACCGATCTAACTATTTAATGAGTCCGCTTAGATAAGAGAATAGATCGTTGTATCGAGTAGTTGGATCGTAATCGCTTACCATAAAGATGGCTGCACGTGCAGCAGCGCCAAGTTTTCTTTCGTTTCTCAACGGTGAAGTAATACGATCATGTCATTTGACTACTTCAACAACAACAACATCAAACATTTATCCTACTATGTGGGGTCGACTACATGTATCATTTGTCTTCGTTGTGTCCTGTTAAATGTCAAATTCTCATTTAAATCTAATAAAATAGGTCATTTGTAATATTTTTTTATCGAAGTCTTGTTAGGTCTACCTCTACCTTTCTTAACATAAGCCAAATTTAATACATCTATTCTCCTAACCGAGTCATCGGAAGGCCAACATTCTATGTGAACAAACCATCTAAGGCAACTCTTTCTAATCTTATTTGCCACTAGAGCTACTCCATCTTTAACGTATATACTTGTTGCGTCCTGGAGTATTCGCGGCGGTAGAGAAATATAAAGCTTAGCGTCTTAGCATTGTACGAAGATCCAGCACACAATCAGATGAAAGAGAGAGGGTGTAGTACTCATAAGAGACACCAGAGTTTTTACGTGAAAACCCCTGAAAGGGGGAAAAACCACGGGGCCTGGCCCAGGTTAAATGAATCCACTAGTATTTGCAGTTGATTACAAATGTGGCCTTCCTTTTGGGGGAAGGACTTGGCCTGATATGGCCATTATACATCATATAAAGTGTATTACATGGTGGGAATCAAGATATACATGTTTGTTGGGTCGGCTGACCATAGTTGACAAGCAACGAAGGTCGGAAGGACCGTAGTTGGCGGGAGACCAGAGTCAGAAAGATCGTTGTCTGGTGACAGAGGTCAGAAGGACCGTAGTTGATAGACGTTGCAGGTCAGGAAGATCGTAGTCTGATGAGAGAGGTCGGGAGGACCTTAGTTGGTGGTCTTGTAGGAGTGCGGGCCTCAGGTGGTGGTCCGGCGAAGAGCAGGGCCTCAGGTGGTGGTCCGGCAGAGTGCAAGGCCTCAGATGGTGATCCGGCGAAGAGCAGGGCCTCAGGTGGTGATCCGGCAGAGTGCAGGGCCTCAGGTGGTGATCCGGCAGAGTGCAGGGCCTCAGGTGGTGGTCCGGCGAAGAGCAGGGCCTCAGGTGGTGGTCCGGCGAAGAGCAGGGCCTCAGATGGTGGTCCGGCGAAGAGCAGGGCCTCAGGTGGTGGTCTGGCAGAGTGCAGGGCCTCATGTGGGGATCCGGCAAAGAGCAGGGCCTTAGGTGGTGATCCGGCAGAGTACAGGGCCTCAGGTGGTGGTCCGGCAGAGTGCAGGGCCTCAGGTGGTGGTCCGGCGAAGAGCAGGGCCTCAGGTGGTGGTCCGGCGAAGAGCAGGGCCTCAAGTGGTGGTCCGGCAGAGTGCAGGGCCTCAGGTGGTGGTCAGGCAGAGTGCAGGGCCTCAGGTGGTGGTCCGGCAGAGTGCAGGGCCTCAGGTGGTGGTCCGGCGAAACTCCGGCGGTGGTCGAGGAGGAGCAAGGGGGAAAGAGCTCTCTCTTTTTCTCCTTAGGATTAGGTCCCTTTTTCAAGAGGAGAGGGGGCTCTATTTATTGATTTTTGTGAGTGGCATGGCCCGTAAATAGGTGGAAGATCAGGGGTAGTTAGAGAGTGGTTTGAATGGACGGCTGATCTTGAATCCCTTGATTGTGAACCGTTTGATGGACATTTGAAGGCCTTAGAAATGTCGGATTTTGGCGATCTTGGGCTCGTTGGATTCGTCTCGTCGAGACGCTCGATTCGACTATAAGCATGTCACATTTGGAGACCGTTTGGTAACCCAAATTATGGTTTGAACCTTCCAATAGTGCTTCAGACCCTTGATTTGGACCCATTTGGGCTCGGATGGGGTTGAATTTGGTGTCGTTGGGTTCGTATTTCCGAGATGTTCAATTCGACTGTAAGTTTACTGAAATCAGATTTTGGATGGTCCCAAAATTAATTTTGGAAGTTTCCACCTTGGTTTTGCCTTGAGATTCATGCCCGATCAAAATAATTTTTTGATGACGTATCAATACTCATTTTGCATTCTATCTCTAAGAGTAAAACTACTCATCCACCTAAGCATCCTCATCTCCGTTTAGGACGTTTAAAATACATAACTTTAGAATTTTCACAAAGAAAAATATGAATAGCATTTTCTTTGAAATGATTTAAAGAAAATGCAAATTTTGATTTTAGAGTTTGAAAATGAAAATTTGCATTAATTTCACTTGGATTGAATAATTTGCGATAAAATGAGTTGTTTGCTTCCAATAATAAAATTTGAAAATGTAGCTTGAAAGACTTAGGGTTCGTTTGGGACGACTGCAGTTGTCGGTAAAGTAGGTTGTATAGCTGTTGTAGAGAAATCTGCTTTTTTTAAGTTATTGTACATAAAATAGCATTTTTTATTTGAGAAGTATGACTGTAAACTAATTTGTTGCAGCTACATAAGAACAATTTACATTACTACCCCATTACATAAGAAATGTGACCTTCATCTATATCTGCCGGATCTAATTTCAGCTCACCGTCCAAATCAAAAGTTTCGGATCTCATTACAGAAAACAAAATTTTGAATCTATCAAGAAATCAGAGCCTGGCATTACAGAGATTAATTTCTATACAGAAGCCTGGCATTCTTATGCGGTAATATTCTGTAAATTATAATGGTATATAGCTTATATTTTTTTACACATCAAAGCTCTTGCTATTTTTGATACGTCATCAAAAAATTATCTTGATCAGGCACGAATCTCGAGGCAAAATCAAGTTGGAAACTTCCGAAATTAAAATTGGGATCATCCAAACTCCGATTTCAGTGAACTTACAGTCAAACTGAACGTCTCGAAAATACAAACCCAACGACACCAAATTCAACCCAATCCGAGCCCAAATGGGTCCAAATCAAGGGTCTGAAGTGCTGTTGGAAGGTTTAAACCATAATTTGAATTACCAAACGATCTCCATATGTGACATGCTTATAGTCGAATCGAGCGTCTCGACGAGACGAATCCAACGAGCCCAAGATTGCCAAATTCCGACATCATTAAGACCTTCAAATATCCAGCGAACGGTCTATGATCAAGGGATTCAAGATCGGCCGTCCATTCAACCACTCCTTAACTACCCCTGATCTTCCACCTATTTACAGGCCATGCCACTCACGAAAATCTATAAATAGAGCCCCCTCTCCTCTTGAAAAGGGGACCTGATCCTAAGGAGAAGAAGAGAGAACTCTTGCTTCCCTGCTCTTCGCCGGACCACCACCTGAGGCCCTGCTCTTCGCCGAACCATCACCTAAGGCCCTGCTCTTCGCCGGACCACCACCTGAGGCCCTGCTCTTCGCCGGACCACCACCCGACGCCCTGCACTTCGCCGGACCACCACCTGAGGCCCTGCACTTCGCCGGACCACCACCTGAGGCCCTGCTCTTCGCTGGACCACCACCTGAGGCCCTGCACTTTGCCGGACCACCACCTGAGGCCCTGCACTTCGCCGGACCACCACTTGAGGCCCTGCACTTCACCGGACCACCACCTGAGGCCCTGCACTTCGCCGGACCACCACCTGAGGCCCTGCACTTCGCCGGACCACCTGAGGCCCTGCACTTCGCCGGACCACCACCTGAGGCCCTGCTCTTCGCCGGACCACCACTTGAGGCCCTGCTCTTCGCTGGACCACCACCTGACGTCCTGCATTCTGCTGGACCTCCACCTGAGGTCTGAACTTCCGCCGAAGCATCACCTTATGTTCAAAGTTATATCGGAACACCAACTAAGGTCCTCCTGACCTCTGACATCAGATTAAGGTCCTTCTGACCTCCAATGCCAGCCGACCACGGTCCTTCTGACCTCTGTCGCCCTACCAATTCAGGTCCTTCTGACCTCCAATGCCAGCCGACTACGGTCCTTCTAACCTCCGTCCCCCCACCAAATAAGGTCCTTCCGACCTCTGTCATCTAATTACGGTCTTTATGACCAGCAACATCAGTCAACTATGGTCCTTCCGACCTTCGTCGCCTGACCAACAAAGGTCCTCCGCCGCGAATACTCCAGGACGCAACAGTTTGGCGCCATCTGTGGGAAACATGGTTCCTGACTGGGGGGCAATTTTTGCTCCAACCTCAAAAGGTCATTCTTTCCAACTTCCTTACATCAGCTATCGCTGCATCAATTTCATTGAAATCAGATACGGGCTGGGGGGCAACCTTGACTCCAACTATGGTCAAGAAAATTCCTCTAATACTTTCAATATCAAGATGATATTTTAGGCAAGAAACTCCCAGCAAATGCAAAGATGCTTCCAATAAAATTTCAAGCCTCATACAGTCCCTAGTTGGACTTCTACTCCTTGGGCAGGGTCTAAATTTTGACCTCAAAAAGGCAGTAACGGTCTAAAAATAGACCATTCTTCACTCTTGATTCGGGATACACGCGGCATTCGCCCCCTCCCAATCAAGGCAAAATCAATCCCAGGGGGATTCGATTCGACCTCTTCCACACAGGTTAACGTCATCGAGCAAAGGCTCTGGCATACAACCTCGGATAGGTCATACATCCTTGGTGGATCCTCTCGACCTCTTCCACACAGGTTAAACGTCATCGAGCAAGGCTCTGACATACAACCTCGGATAGGTCTTTACATCCTTATTGGATTCTCTCGACCTCTTCCACACAGGTTAACATCATTGAGCAGGGCTCTGATATACAACCTCGGAAAGGTCATATATCCTTGGTGGATTCTCTCGACCTCTTCCATATAGGTTAACATCGTCGAGCAAAGGCTCCGACATACAACCTCAGATAGGTCTCACATCCTTGGTGGATTCGACTTGACCTCTTCCATACAGGTTAACGTCATTGAGCAAAGGCTCCGACATACAACCTCGGATAGGTCTCATATCCTTGGTGGATTCTCTCGACCTCTTCCATATAGGTTAACGTCGTCGAGCAAAGGCTCTGACATACAACCTCGGATAGGTCTCACATCCTTGGTGGATTCGACTCGACCTCTTCCATACAGGTAAACGTCGTCGAGCAAAGGCTCCGACATACAACCTCGGATAGGTCTCACATCTTTGGTGGATTCTCTCGACCTCTTCCATACAGGTTGATGTCATCAAGAAGGACTCTGACATACAACCTCAGATAGGTCGTACATCCTCGGTGGATTCCCTCGAACTCCCCCGCACAAGTTGATGTCATCAAGAAGGACTCTGACATACAACCTCGGATAGGTCGTACATCCTCGGTGGATTCCCTCGAACTCCCCCGCACAAGTTGATGTCATCAAGAAGGACTCTAACATACAACCTCAGATAGGTCGAACATCCTCGGTGGATTCCCTCGAACTCCCCCGCACAAGTTGATGTCATTGAAAAAGGGCTCTAACAAACAACCTCAAAAAGGTCACACATCTTTAGCAGATGCTATTGACCTACGCTCTTCTATCCGATGCCGGATTTTTGCCTGTCGTCGGATCCTCATCGAATTTCTACCCGACGTTGTACTTCTACTCGACAACGGACTTATGCCCGTCGTCGGACTTCTGCCAGTCGCGGGACATTCATCGGACTTCTGCCCGACGCTGAGCTTCCTCCCGTTGAAGGACTTCTGCCAGTCGCGGGACAGTCGTCGGACTTCTGCCCGACGCCGAGCTTCCTCCCGTTGAAGGACTTCTGCCTGTCGCGGGACATTCGTCGGACCCTCGTCGGACTTCGACCCGACGCTGAACTTCTACCTGACGTCGGACTTCTGCTCGTCACCGGACCCTTGTTAGGGTTCAACCCGATGCCGAACTTCTACCCGACGCCGGACTTCTACCCGTCGTCAGACCCTCGTCGGAGTTCTACCCGACGCTGGATTTCTACCCAACGTTGTACTTCTACTCGTTGTCAGACTTCTGTCGCTGGACCCTCGTCGGACTTCTACCCGACGATAAAGTTTTACCCGACGCCAGACTTCTGCCCGCCGCCAGACCCTCGTCGGACTTCTACCCGACGCCGGACTTCTGCCTATCGCCGGGCCCTCGTCGAAGTTCTACCCGACATTGAACTTCTACCCGATGCCGGACTTCTGCCCATCGTCAGAGTTCTACCCGACGCTGTACTTCTACTTGTCATCGGACCTCTGCCCGTTATCAGACTCTTGTCGGACTTCTACACGACGCCAATTTTTCACCCGTCACCAGACTTCTTCCGTCTGTTACAGGGCTTCCACCGACTAACGTCGGACTTCCACGAGATCCCTCAGAAAAGGAGGAAACTCCTACTCAGTGAGGGGCCCTAAACCTGGACAGCAGATACCGTCTGAACAGGACCAGGGGAATGCCTCAACATGAGTGAAAGACGAATGTGAGGGAGGATTTTCCCTTCTTGCAAAGAGGGGCCCTGGACCCGGACAGGGGATGCCGCCTGTGCCGGGCCAGGGGAATTCCTCAATTGAAAGAAAGGAGGAGAAGACTCCTACTTAATGAGGGGCCCTAGCCCTGAACAGGCCGAGGGGAATGCCTCAGCATGAGGGAGAAATGAAGAGAGGGAGGAATTTCCTTCTTGTAGAGAGGGGCCCTGGGCCCGGACAAGGGATGCCGCCTGTGCCGGGCCAGGGGAAGGCCTCAATTGAAAGAGAGGAAAAAGAGGAGAAGGGGAGGTGCAAAGAGCCTAAGACCCCTAGGGGTCTATTTATAGTAGGAGGCCAAGGGAAGTTATTGAAAAAAAAAAAAATTGGGCTTGAACCGCCAGCGGTTGGCTGAACCGCCAGCCGCGGCTAAACCGCCAGCCGCCAGAGCCGCTGCTCAGGAGAGCCGCGCGGGAGCCAGGGCAGCGCTGGCAGGCGCCCGCTTGCGCGTGGGCAGGCGCGGGCGCACGGCAGCAGCGGCGGCGGCGGCTGAGCCGCCCCAACCCGTTTCCGGGCCCAATTTCGGGCCCGGAATGGTCAAATTGGACGTTTTTGGGGTCCCCGGAACCGTTTTTCGACGTTCCGGACTCAATTTTGGCACTTTTAAGGCCATTCGAGACCTTTACACCCAAGTTTGGGTTTTTGCAAATATCAAATTGCACGAAAAAATTTTCCCAAAGATTGAAACGCATATTTTCGGACTTCTGGAGCTTCGATGTCCGAAAATAGGGGGGCAACTGATACGTCATCAAAAAATTATCTTGATCAGGCACGAATCTCGAGGCAAAATCAAGTTGGAAACTTCCGAAATTAAAATTGGGATCATCCAAACTCCGATTTCAGTGAACTTACAGTCAAACTGAACGTCTCGAAAATACAAACCCAACGACACCAAATTCAACCCAATCCGAGCCCAAATGGGTCCAAATCAAGGGTCTGAAGTACTATTGGAAGGTTTAAACCAAAATTTGAATTACCAAACGATCTCCAAATGTGACATGCTTATAGTCGAATCGAGCGTCTCGACGAGACAAATCCAACGAGCCCAAGATTGCCAAATTCCGACATCATTAAGACCTTCAAATATCCAGCGAACGGTCTATGATCAAGGGATTCAAGATCGGCCGTCCATTCAACCACTCCTTAACTACCCCTGATCTTCCACCTATTTACAGGCCATGCCACTCACAAAAATCTATAAATAGAGCCCACTCTCCTCTTGAAAAGGGGACCTGATCCTAAGGAGAAGAAGAGAGAACTCTTGCTTCCCTGCTCTTCGCCGGACCACCACCTGAGGCCCTGCTCTTCGCCGAACCATCACCTAAGGCTCTGCTCTTCGCCGGACCATCACCTGAGGCCCTGCTCTTCGCCGGACCACCACCCGATGCCTGCACTTCGCCGGACCACCACCTGAGGCCCTGCACTTCGCCGGACCACCACCTGAGGCCCTGCTCTTCGCCGGACCACCACCTGAGGCCCTGCACTTTGCCGGACCACCACCTGAGGCCCTGCACTTCGCCGGACCACCACCTGAGGCCCTGCACTTCGCCGAACCACCACCTGAGGCCTTGCACTTCGCTGGACCACCACCTGAGGCCCTGCACTTCGCCGGACCACCACCTGAGGCCCTGCTCTTCGCCGGACCACCACTTGAGGCCCTGCTCTTCGCTGGACCACCACCTGACGTCCTGCATTCTGCTGGACCTCCACCTGAGGTCCGAACTTCCGCCGAAGCATCACCTTATGTTCAAAGTTATATCGGAACACCAACTAAGGTCCTCCTGACCTCTGACATCAGATTAAGGTCCTTCTGACCTCCAATGCCAGCCGACCACGGTCCTTCTGACCTCCGTCGCCCTACCAATTCAGGTCCTTCTGACCTCCAATGCCAGCCGACTACGGTCCTTCTAACCTCCATCCCCCCACCAAATAAGGTCCTTCCGACCTCTGTCATCTAATTACGGTCTTTATGACCAGCAACATCAGTCAACTATGGTCCTTCCGACCTCCGTCGCCTGACCAACAAAGGTCCTCCCGACCTCTATCCTCAGACTACGGTCTCCCTGACCTACAACGCCTGTCAACTACGGTCTTTCCGACTTCCATCACCAAACAACGGTCTTTCTGACCCCTGTCTCCCGCCAAGTACGGTCCTTCTGACCTCCGTCGTCTGCCAACTATGGTCAGCCGACCTAGCAAATGTGTATATATTAATTCTCACCATGAAATTCACTCTATATGATGTATATTGGCTATATCAAGCCAAGTCCTTCCCCAAAACGGAGGACCTCGTTTGTAAACAACTGCAAATACTAGTGGATTCATTCAAACTGGGCCAGGCCCCGTGGTTTTTCCCCCTTTCAGGGGTTTCCACGTAAAAACTCTGGTGTCTTATATGAATATTACACCCTCTCTCTTTCATCTGACTGTGTGCTGGATTTTCGTACAATACTAAGATGCTAAGCTTTATATTTCTCTACCGCCGCGAATACTCCAGGACGCAACAATTTTTATAATGGTATATAGTTTATGGACATCTCAGATACTGTACTGAAAAAATCTTAGAGAACTTCAGCAAGAAAGATTTTGCTGTTTGTTCAGCTCCTGTAATCAAATAGGATAAATTCTTGTTAAATAAACAATCAAATAATTATATTTTAAAGAAAAAATTTGCATAAACAGTAATTGTGCAGTTATTTCTTCTTATTAAAATAAAAGTAAGAAAACTCATCCATAGAACATAAAAAATAACTAAAACAAATTCAAAACTTGATATATCATAAACAAATTATCTTGATCAGGCAGGAATCTCGAAGCAAAATCAAGCAGGAAACTTCTAAAATTAAATTTGGGACCATTCGAGCTCCGACTTCAGCAAACTTATAGTTGAACTGAATGTTTCAAAAATATGAACCCAATGACACCAAATTCGACTCAATCTGAGCCCAATTGGGTCCAAATCAAAGACCCGAAGCATCTTTGAAATGTTCAAACCATAATTTGGATTACCATATGAACTAAAAATGTGACATGCTTATAGTCAAATCGAGCAGCTCGACGAGACAAATCCAACGAGCCTAAGATCGCCAAATTTTGATATCATTAAGACATTCAAATGCCCAGTAAATGGTCCACAATCAAGAGAATCAGCATCGACCGTCCATTCAAACCACTCCCGAATTACCCATGATCTCCCTCATATTTACTGGTCATGCCACTCTCAAAAAGCTATAAATAGACCCCTCATTCCTTATGGAAGGGGAACCCAATCAAAGAAGAGAAGGAAAAAGAGAAACTAGAGTTCTCTAGCCACCAAACTCCTCGTCAACCATCGCCAAACTTTCACCCGGCCGTCGACTGACACCGGACTTCCACCTGGCCGCCAATTGATGTAGGACTTCTGCCCGACCAATGACTGACATCGGACTTCCACCTGTCCGCCAACTAATGCCGGACTTCCACCCGGCCGCTAACTGATGCTGAATTTCTGCCCGATCATGGACTGACATCGAACTTTCATCTGACCCCTATTCGTAACTAGATTTCAACCTGACGGTTGACAATTGTAATCTGATCTGATCATCCTCAATTTCAAGGATGAATCAGTCACCTGTAATCTATTCAAATACTACTTGAATCATTTCAATTAGACGTGGCCCCATGTTTTTTCCTTTTCAGGGTTTTCCATGTAAATATTTTGGTGTTTCTTTTTCCTTATGTTTGTGTGTTAGATATTCATATAATGCTAAGATGAAAAATTCTAACTCTATCGCCGTGTATATTCTAGCCGGCAACAAAACGGAATTTCACTGTACATTTCGAGCAAAATTCATGTCAATCACTCAAAAAAAATATAATTACTTCTAATAAGGATTCTATTATAGGAACTGGATGACGTTAAATCATTTATGAAATAGGAAAAGCATGCATATCAAATATCCAAATTAACAATGAGTTGCAGGTTTAAAAAGAGGTCTGCATATATTCTAGCTCACAACAAAACTGAATTTTAGTATACATTTAAAGTAGAATTCATGTAAAGCACTCAGACTGAATATAATTACTTCTAATAAGGATTCTATTATATGAACTGGATGACGTTAAGTCATTTATGAAACAGGAAAAGCATTCATATCAAATATTCAAACTAATAATAAGTTGAAGGTTTAAAAAGAGGTATATTAAACAATCACAAAAGTTCACTCAACAAAATCACACTTTATAAACTCCTTGATAAAGGATTGAATTTAGTTTCATTAACATATGAACAATGCCGCTATAACAATCAAATGATATGAAAACTAGGATGTTCATACAATAATTAAGAAAAAAAAGGATGCAATAAGATATCACTCTAATATAGTAAAACATATGTACAATATCGCTTGAGAAGTTTGTGCAGAAAAGTGGTTTCTAATTCATATCATTAACCAATGTAGATGTGATTTGCTCCTGTAGTTGTAGCATTTTCTCGGCACCTTCACCATCTTGTGCCTTATGATTTGTTACATCGCATTCGTTATCTAATAATGATGAGCTAATTTGATACTCATACACTTTTGGAGTTATATATGATTGATCCCTATCCCAAACATTGAATTCTAGATCATCACGAGAGGGATGATGCCGTATGTAGTTATGTAATGCCATTGTAGGCACCACTATTTTCACTTGCTTCTTGAATTGATATGTAGGCATATCATGCAATATAACCCGCTTCTTTTTTCAAACACCAAATGATCTCTCAATCACACCTCGTAGTGAAGAGTGATGCTTGTTAAATATTTCTTTTCTCCCACCTATAGATTGACTCCCTCTTTGAAAATCAGGAATATGATACTTTGTATTAAAAAATAGCTTCAAAAATCCTCGTTGCATCGGGTACCCAACATCCACAAAATAATATTTATCTGTTTATAATTATACATTATTTAGTTAAAGAACAAGTGATTGATTACAGTAGAGAAATACATACTTACTTGGTGTGGCATAGAAAATTGATGCTCTTGATTACATATAACAAATTTAAAAATATAGTTGTCATGTATACATACTTACTTGAGCCTTATAATTGGTTTAAATGTAAAAATTTTGATAATTGAGAAAGATATAAAGAGGCGCGTAAGGAATCTAAGAAAGCAATATGTGATGCAAAGATCTTAGCTTTTAATGATTTATATAATAGATTAGATACTAAGGAGGGAGAAATATATATATATATATATATATATATATATATATATATATATATATATATATATATATAAGTTAGCCAAACAAAGAAGTAGGAGTAGTAAGGATTTAGTTCAAGTGAAGTGTATTAAGGATGAAGATAAAAAAATACTTTTCTTAGAAGATGATATTTAATAAAGGTGGATGAGATATTTTGCTTAAACTTTTTAATGAAGAATGTGAAAATACGATTGACTTTAGTAACCTTAGCACCCTAAATGAAAATAAAAATTTATGTTTTTATCGGCATATTAGTAAAACTGAAGTTAGAGAGGCTTTAAAGAAAATGAAGGGCAGAAAAGCTATTGGACTTGATGATATTCCAAGAGAGGTGTGAAAATGCTTAGGAGATGAAGGAATTTCTTGGCTTACTAAACTTTTTAATACTGTTTTGAAGACTAAAAAGATATCAGATGAGTGGAGAATGAGTGTATTAATTCCTATTTTTAAGAATAAAGGTGATGCACAAGATTGTGTGAATTATAGAGGAATTAAATTAATGTGTCATACTTTAAAACTATGGGAGCGAGTTATTGAGCGTAGGTTGCGGCGTGATACTAATGTTTCTCAAAATCAATTTGGATTCATACCGAGTAGGTCTACTATGGAAGCCATACATTTATTGAGAGGTTTGATGGAGAAATATAGAGAGAATAAAGAGGATCTACATATGATATTTATTGATTTGGAGAAAGCATATGATAAAGTTTCAAGAGAAGTACTATGGAGAGTTCTTGAAAAGAAAGGAGTTAATAACGCTTATATTCAAATCATTAAAGATATGTATGCAGGAGCTATTACTTATGTTCAAACACAATGTGGTTTGACCAAGTATTTTCCTATTTTGGTTGGATTACATCAAGGATCAACCTTAAGCCCATATCTTTTTGCTTTAGTCATGGATGTTCTCACTAGACATTTGCAAGAGGATGTACCTTGGTGTATGCTTTTTACTGATGATATTCTTCTTGTTGATAAGACTAGAGAGGGAGTTGAAGGTAAACTTGACTTATGGAGGTCAACTTTTGAGTCTAAAGGTTTTCACTTTAGTAGATCTAAAACAGAATATATGGAGTGTAATTTTAGTAGTAATAGATCTAGTGAGGGGATTGTGACTTTGGATGATCAAGTCATTAATAAGAGTACATATTTTAGATATCTTGGATCTATTGTTTAGAGTGATGGTGAAATAGATGAGGATATTATCAGCAGAATTCAAGTTGGATGGTTGAAGTGGAGGAAGGCATCGGGCTTGTTGTGTGATAGAAAAGTCCCCCTCAAACTTAAGGGAAAATTCTATAAGATGGTGGTGAGACCTACAATGCTTTATAGCGTCGAATGTTGGCCATTAAAAGAGAAGCATAATACTAAGTTAAGTATTGCAGGGATGAGGATACTCAAGTGGATGAGTGGCTTTACCCTTCAAGATAGGATATGAAATGAGCATATACATGAAAAGGTTGGAGTAGCTCTGGTGGAAGATAAGATTAGAGAGAGTCGCCTTAGATGATTTGGTCACATAAAACGGCGGCCTTCTGATGACCCGGTTAGGAAAGTAGAGGTATTAGATTTAACTTATTTTAAGAAGGGTAGAGGCATACCTAATAAGACTTGGTTAGAAAATATTAGAAATGATCTTTCTTTATTAGATTTAAACGAGAATTTGACTTTTAACATGACACAATGGGGAAAAAGGATTCATGTAACCAATCCCACGTAGTGGGACAAAGGCTTGATGTTGTTGTATGTGCACTACCCTCCCACCCTAACATTATAAAAGTAAAAAACATGTTGAAGTCACAAATTTTCATAATATTTTGCGCCATTGAACAACATCGCCCTATATAAGCCATCTTTTCAGCACTTGAAACACGAGCATCCACATGCATTTCATTGATGGCTTATATTTGATAATTTTTTACAAATCATATAATATCATTATAATAACATTTACCTTGAAATATGGCATATATTAATTATCATACAAAATCTTCCTTGGGATATTTTGAAAACTAAGATCTATAGGCTTGATAACATAACTTGATAGTCTCACTAAAGCCTCCAATCCAATAGAGATATACCTACTGATAGTCTAAATTGAGTGTTGAAATAGCTCACATGTCGACCTTATTGATTCATTATGCGATGAAATATATATGGTGATCGCAAGTACTTCTCTAGTTGTTATCCTTAATGATTCATGTAGACCATGAACACTTCCCAAGTCATACATAAGATCTACAAAAATTGATTGAGACATACAAAACATATTATGAAACCTCATTGGATGAACTTGTAGTAACTCTCCAATCCATTTGTCTCCTCTATACGACGAGGTCATGCACGGTGTCTTGCAAATATATGTTTCATAATACTCATTTATAAGACATAAAGCTGCAAATATAATTTTTTTAGCTTTATAATATCAGGTAACTCACTTGTATTTCTATTACATTTCATTCCTGCATATAGATAATAGTAAGAATTAAGTGCTTGTTTGTATTTGTACAACTTATAAATGGAAGCAATACAGTTAAAACAAGCACTTGGAGTTCTATAATGTCCGTTGTTTATCATATATGCATTTGAAAACTTGTGAAGTTCCTCTTAGAGGCACAATGATTATAGAAATATTTAGATAAGTTCGTAAGATATGTCAATTAATTGTAAACTTTAATTTTAATGCATGAATGAATTGACATTTATATTTTCATCTCATTAATTTTTTTTCCTTCTGACTTTCAGGTATATCAGTAGAAACAAAAAATGCTTCTTATATCCTACTTCCGGGAATGAGAGTTGGAAGTTTACAAGCAAACTTTTGTCTTGTTTCTGAAATGAGACTATTCTTTTGAAGCTTTGTTATTGAAATTGCAACATCCACCAAAGTCCTGTGAGACTATTCACTTTGTAACATTTTTAACTCCTCCCAGTTTGGAGGATATATACTTGATTGTTCCAAACAATTTTGTCTTTTCTTTTCTGAATTGTATCACAACATATACGTATGTATATGCTATATGATATTGAAATTGCAACAACCACCAAAGTCCTCATGACAAGATGTTTGAAATGGTGCAGATCTGAGACTATTGAAGTTTCTTAAGCGATTATTGACAGTGTTGGTAACTTGATAGGATGATTGAAGCAGAGTTTAGCTCTACTGCTACTGCTCCATAAGCTAATGTTTTCTTTTTAATATGAGAAACATATTTTTAGAATCATTTTTGTAACATCAAACGCATAATATAGGTGTTATATACAAAACTTCAGAAAAACAGGATACAGAACTTCTTGCAGCAGTAAGAAACAAGAGCCGGAAATATTCATAACACAAACAGATTGCTATGATATGAAATTGCAACTACCAGACTGATATAATGAGCTACGGTACAACCAAAGTATACATAATGTTGGCAAACATACAGACCTTTATAAACAGCTCAAACAAAACTGAAATAAAACTGAATACATTGTAACAAACAAATAGAAAACACTAAATCTAATGCTGATCACTTATTTCAAAATAGGGATGCATATATGAATGGGATGCATATAAGAATGGGAGGCGGATTGTCTGGGAGCTTTCAAAGGCTATAAATGGAAGCAAAAGAGTTACAGAACCATCATATCTAATGGTGTGTAAAGATAACATCTTCTGCCGATGTTTTTTGTTGCATCATAATTCTATTTGTAGTAAATGTGTTATATTGAATTTGTATCATCTTCAGCATTTATGGGTAAACTTCAAAATAGTCCAACTCCCAACTATAGATGCAACTTTCAAATGCATAGCCAAACTTCATTTATCTTAATATAAAAGATGAAGCAACATTCTATAGTAAGTATTCTAATTTGTCTTTTATACAAATAAATAATCAACAAGCCTCTTTACAAGAAGAGATCATATGTATTTGTACTTACTACTTACAGAAAGATACTACAAATTTATTGACTATAACGATCTATAAAACTATTTTGTTCTTGTATCACGCCTTTCGTAGCAGTAATGGAGAAAATGAACTCTTTGATCTAGACAAATTGCCATAGAAATTTCTCGCTTAATTGGAACCTCAAGAAGCATCGCCAAAATGAACTCTTTGATCTAGACTATGTTGTTCATGTCTTCAAATGCTTTTGTTGTAGAAATGACGATCCAAATTTTTTTTTCCTACTAGCAGTTGAAGTTGTAGAGGATGATCGTTTCAATTGGCTAAACTCACTAATGTTATTAAAATTTTGTGAAGAATCTTTGAAAGAATCACTGGCAGTATCAACTTGTTTAGAATCTCCACGAACATTTTCATGATCAAGCCATTGGTTAAGAGTCCAAGCACGAACAATAGTAACAATGACACCCATGAACATCAAATCAAGCTTATGTTCATGTTCGAGATAAATGGCACAATATCTAAATTTTTTGGCATTTGGCACAACCTACAAAACAAAATTCATTTTATAGAACTAAAAGGTATAATGTGAAGTTTAAAAGAACCAAATATAAAAACATGTATGCAATCAATAATCACCTATAATTTTTCTTTCAACCATTCATCAAGTGCATTAATGGTCTTTCTCCTAGGATCCCAACACAATTCATTCGAGCCACACTTCAAATCCTTCCATACTTTTCAATCTTTCTTTAGCTAGTCTCATTTATTTTTTAGTTGCATTTTATCATATTGTCTTCTAGTTTTCTCATTAAAATTCTTCATTAAATTCAACTAACCCTCTTTATTGAAGTGCATTGTCGGTCGATTGCGAAGTTCAATCTCACTTATACATAAATCACAAAATATCATCTTCATATCTTTCTCCCATGTTGCATATTCTCCACCATCCTTTGGTTTACCCATTTAATTTCTTAATTGTTGTATTATAAATTCATGATAAGATTTGTAAATTTTTTTAATACTACAACTGAAAATACAAAATAATTATTTATAAAATTTAAGATAGTATATAATATGCAATATATCTATATAAATTTCAACGGTATTCTAAATAAAATAGTAGCTCCTTCAACAAAATAAATAAACAATAGTTAAATTTACAGGCAAGTCATCACTTGCTCGTGTAAAACAATCACTAGATATCACAAATTCATGAAACAAAAGATCTCTCTCCAGATTGAGTTATCAAACTTACCATGGAAAAAAACATTCATAACTACCAGTATATGAGATGATTCTAGAGTAAGCTTAGGTTGATATAATGATTTTTGAGGGGTATTTCTGAGGGATGCATTGGAGAACAATGTTGATCATACAATCAGAAGTTTGCAAACTATTTGGAGTCTGTCTGTATCTTAAAAAGTAAAACTTTCTTCTAATTATACATTATGATTTGGTTACTTCAAATATATTTAATTTCATTAATCTCGACCATTTCCACTATGAGAATGAATCTATATATGTTTTTGTCTGGAACTGCTTGATTCAGCTCTGCCATAGTTAAGATTCATGCAAGTGTATAAACCATTGGGAACCTCAGTGGGTTATTAGTCATTGGCATATATATAAAGAGTAAATGAAATAGAAATATTTAAAATTTGTCACTGAGTGATCTTCATGTTAATGATAATAGACAACGATATGTTATCTCACCATTTTCATTGTTGGCCTTAATAACGTGCGTGGATTTCAGATGGATGGATAAGCAGATTGCTAAATAAAAGCTCAACTCACGTTAATCAATAATCCACAAGTTCCATAGATTAACTCATACATACATACAAAGCTATAAAACGTCTGTAAAATAAAATTGCATAAGATAAAAACATAAATAAGATCTCATACACCTAAGATAAAAACATAAATAAGATCCCATACACCAAATCACCATGGTACTCATTCACAGTGAAATAAACATGATTAAGAAAATGATTTGGAATCTAAAATTAGGGAAATTTTGAAATAGCAGCTTTAGATTCATCCTGCGCTTTAGGGGAACTTGGGGGAAAGATGAGTTAGGAGAAATTTGATTTTGATAGAGAAATCAAGGAGTATAATAACCTAAAATGTCGAAAAAGAAATTAATAGTGGAGTAATCGTATATGATTGAAAGTCACAATGGTAGATTGGCGCAAGAAGAATCTACCTACTCGAAATAAGTTCTTGGGCTGCTCTAGCGACCTCCAATCAAAGCGGACAATGCAACCTGGTGAAGACGAGGATGAAAACCGCAGTGACGAGCAACCTCTTATCAACCAAGATGTCACACCCCATTTTGTATATAATGAAAATAGTCTTCACATACCAAATTGATCAAAAAAAAAAAAAGAAGAAAGAATTTAATGAAATTAGTCTTCACATTTTTCATATATGAAAGAAAATTGAGTAAAATTTTGGAGCCAATTATATGTTTACTTTACTTACTTTTTGACAAACTTTTAAGTGTTATACAAGATAACCGTGCAGATGAGCGTGAAAGATTAGCATGAGGGCAGTTGCGATAGCTGATGGGTATCGTAAAAATGATCGAGCAGGAGTACAGATGTTCTCGAAACAGCGGGAGGTATTCATAGGTCGCGAGAAGCATCCGTCAACTGCAAAAAATTTCGTAACACGGTTCTGCTGCGAGGCCCCAAACGATCATTTAATAACTCTTTATAAAGCAAAGCAGGACAAAAGCAATCCCAAACGGACCCTTAGGGAAATTTAAACAAAACTTAAAACAAAAACCATATCAAACAACAGCTTGTGAAATCAGATTTTTATAAAAATTGTGGGGAGAAAATTCAAACAAGCAAGTGTAAGGAATGAAAGCTTTCTATATGATCTTATAACTTTCTTTGAAAAACTGTTGTGTGTCTAGCAATTATCGCTTGTGCTTTGCTACCAAAGAATTGTTGAAGTATTGCTACTTTGAAGTTCTTAACAAAAAGAAAAACAGATTTGAAAAATAGAGAATGCACTTGGAAAGAAGAATGACTCCATAGTTTTTCTGAAAAAAAAAATCCGTTAATTTGCAGTGAAAGAAATCACTTTAAAAAAATGAAGTGAATGATCCACTTGAAAATACTTACATAAATGCAATGAGAAATCCACTTACTTACTCCTAATGATTTTGCCAGGAGAGAGTGGTTTGACAGAGAAGTGTAACTCTTACTCTTGCTTGATATATTACAGAAATTTTCTTATAGAAGAGAAAATGGCTGGGAGATGCTTACGAGAAAAGGAATTTAGAGCTAAGAAGCTTATCAGAAATCAGCACTCTTGGACTTGATTTTCCTCGAGGAATCAAATGGCTGTCTCTTTATAGCTTTCTTACAGTTTTTGCAACGAGCATATATGATTGTGATTCATTAGAGAGGAAAAAAGAAAAGCAAAACATCAAGGATGGTAGCAAAATAGATGTTTCAAAAAGATCAAATCCATGTTTAGATAAAAGTGGGAAGTTTTGCCAAGGAAAATAGCCGTTGTACAGCAGCTTCGACGATACCTTACAGTTTTCCGAGATTGAACAGTGCCAACATCAAGGACCGTTGGATTTAAGACAACAAATTTTCAGGTTTTAACTTTTAATGATAAAGGTTTTAACTTTTACACTGCATTCTTTTTTTAGCCATCCAAACAGCCCCTTAGTAAATTATTAGACTACACAAGGATTTATTACAGCAGATTAAATAATGAGATACACATAGATGCATACTCAATAATACAATGAGTTCTAAGAAGTATGAACTCCTGATTTCATCAATTCTCTCTTTGGCATGTCTCCCTTCATCCTCAACATAGGTGACACATATATCTTTTAATTCATGATTATGGCACCACCATCACAAGGAACTCTAACACTACTTCAATCACTCTTCTTGCCAATTATCTATCAAGGATCTTGAGCCATCACATTATTTTATTTATATGTGACAATTATTATGCGCGCACACGGACTAGCACATCGATCTTCTAACTCGCATTAAACAAGGAAGACTTCACCTTTGGACAAGTATTTACTTCTTGAGCGTCTAAAATAAATAGATATAGTATTGCTATCATATTTGTGTAAATCTTCTTTATTTATTATCATTATATCTATGAACAAATTCAAAATAATGTCATTTGCACATTTGAGAATCAAATCTGCAGATGCACTCAAGATAATACTTTAAGAGCACAAGTTCTTCCATTTTGAGCATCAAGATTGAATTCCCTATACATATATAGCTCCATCCAGAGGAGGTACCCAACAGAATAAATACAATTAATAAATTTTCATTTTTTTATACAATCTTTTTTAATTATTTGACAAGCATTTAATTAACTTTGCTCAATATATGATGGGATTATTATAACCAACTAAAATGAAATCTTGTTAAATCAATAAGAAAACCAATGAACCATTATTCAAATCTCTCGCAAGCCAGTTAAATATAAATGTCATTCTGAACAAAACATGTAATTTTAACATGCAATATTGCCCGTAGGGAAAGAATAAATATCAAAGATTTTTTACTAACTGGAGAAATTTCCAGAAGTAAAATTACCTTTTTTTTTCTGGAAAAATCAAATGTCAAAACACAAACATTGATATACACCCTGCTTGGAGGTCCCTGAAGTGCCTCCAACCAAGGGGAAGGGATGGACTACATCGATAAAAAAAAATATTGTACAAGGCCTATGGTGTTGACAACAACATTGTGTAAGGCCTACATTCTGACACATGGTTCTTGAGAGACAGATTTCTCTATAGCTTTTGCCGCATAAATATACAATATTCCATCTGGTTTGTTAAATAGAAGCAAGAGCGTTGTCCTAGGTTGCAACCACTGTGCATCACTGGTGGTAACAGCAGAAAGATTTCCTGCACACCATTCCAAGCTAGCAAGGCAACCTCAACAATGGATTAAGCACTTTGAATCAGTAAAATGTCACTGAGGCTTTCTTTCACTCGGCTACTGCAAGCCTCTGCCGAATCTCCTGGGAGCTTGACATTTTATTCACACTGAATATATAAGCATGATGTGTTAGCATAGCCATAGATGTCACTTCTGAATTTCAACTTACAAAAGCATAGTGAACTTATTTATTGCTCTAAAAATGCACTTCAATTGCATATTTTGGAAACTCATTTCAGGCTTCATTTGGTTGTTTGCTCGCATATGAATCTTAATTTATAAACAAGTCTAACAAAATAATGGATCTAACAAATCCCACTTTGTTTCAAATCATATTTTCTAACTTAAACAAACCTTGTGAGCGCTGAATAAAGTTAATAACCAATCCCAGTTATATTGATCTAAGTTTTAAAAATCATTACATGTAGCAGAAAAAAGAAAGATCTAACAAACTCACCGGTAGAGGATATCCCCTGTAGCTGCCGCCTTTCGAAATATCCAATCTGGAATCAATTCTTCCATTAACTCCAACTGTTCTTCAACTTCATCTGGAACACCCAAAAAAAATTACTATACATCCTTAAGGTTTAAGGGGTGTGTTTCAAAGAACAAAAAGACATTCTAACTTAATTCTTACTTCTATCAATTACACTGCAGTTACACGAAAGAATCTTGTGAATAAGCTCTTGCTTTGTAATTACAGATCTGTTCCCAGACTGAAATATGAGGAGCATTGAATCAAAAAGTTTAGGCAAACTTGCAATCATCTTCTTCCGTAGCCTTGCCCCAGCTACATCGGCATCCCTTTCCTCCATCGCTTTTTTCTCCTTGTCCCTTAGCTATAGACAGAAAATTTTATGTCGGGTCAATGAACAAAAACTGCATACAAACTTTGTTTCTACTGAGATAGTTCCGTGATTTATTAAAAAGATTAAATCAACTTACATCTTGTAGAAGTGACTCTGGAAGAAAACCAAGCACATCATCTTCTACCGGTGAACTTTTAGACAAGTTATCTTCACCATCTGACTTCACATTCTTCCTTGGAGTTGGAAATAATTTGGTCCGAGTTGCCCGTTTCACAAGCGCCTTTTGTGGAGTATCATCAATTGACGGTATGCGACTTCTCTTTGGTGTCTGAAGATCTGGCGTAGTGATCATCAGCCTTGCAGAAGATAGAATGTCCTTGACTGGAGTGGATTCTAAAGATTTTACTTCACTTGAAATGCTGTTGTGGGCACTAATCAACACTTTTGAATCCTCTTCAATTTGTTGGTCATGAATCACCAAAGGTCTTTTACCAAGAGAAGAAAACAGTGGTTTCTTGCAGATGGGAGGCTTTGAAGAAAATTTAACAGGGGAAGGAAAACTAGAGGCTAGTGGATCAACATTAGTGGCAACATCATTGACGGAAGAAAGAGGAGTTTTCATTTCATCAGAACATGGAGTTCTTGTAGAAAACCTCCTCTGGAAAGATGCAGAGAAGTGTGAAACTTTAGTTAAATTTTCTGCTGGTCGGGCTCCAGACAATGATCCAATTCGAATGGAAGGAGCTAATTTATTGAATTCTGTCGACATGCTTGGGTTTGTACGACCAAAAGGATGTGGCAATGTTTCTTCCGGAATGTCCTTTTCCTGAAAATGAGGTAAATAAGCCCTCCTCAATAAATAATCAGAAAATGGCAACTCTTGAAAGAATGTATGTCACCAGAAAATAAGAAAGGGAACCAAATACATCCATAGAACACTACCTCTGGATGTTCTCTAGCAAATTGGACAAGCCTATCTCTGAAAACCTTTCTTAAGACAGAATATGGACTCTCCCCTTTTAGTTCCGGGTTCCTTTCCACTGCATCCACTTGCAAAGAAACTTGAAGTTCTGGCTTCATGCAGCAAGTAGCCTCATCACGCAAAAGCACTTTTTTAATTGAAATTGCTTCAGGTAAGATATGTTTCATTTGTGCCAAATGCCTATAAGTAAATCTCCTGAAATAGCCATAACATGTAAAGACAAGCAGATTAATTTGCAACCCTTAACTTTAAAGGTAATTCAAATCAAGTTAGTACCTATAACCTAGCTAACAAGAAAAGAATTTACAAAAATATCAAAATAGACAGAAATAAGTACCTCTCTGTTAAATGTTGTATGCTAGCACTGATGTTAGTAAATGTGGACAACGCTCCTTTCAGCCTAAGTAATCGGACTGAACTGTCCAAACAATTGAAGAACTCTGCCAACATCTCATAACTGCAAATAAACAAGACCATGTTCAGGACCAAACATTTGAAGAAAATATTAAGCACAAATACAATGAAACCAAAAATACGATGAAAATCTTTCAACAATGATAGAGCACAACAAATGCACGAGAATTCACATAATTTATAGCTCTTGATCTTTATCAACTGATTGATCATAGAACCCAATTTTAAGAATAAAAGGATGCAGTGATATCAATCCAAATATTTTGATGCCGATGTTAAAACTCCTCTCCAACATTTGAATACCCATCAAATAACTGACCAGAAACCTCAAATCCTTTCCAAAGTAGTTTTTTTCTTTTTTAACAATCAAGGAAAAGAAACACATAATTGACAGGTAAATAATAAAAGACAAACAATATGAAAAATAGAATAGCTTTTTCACCGGATTGGTCCGATCACTTCATCATGCAAATATCTATAATAATTGGAGCATAAACATCGTCGTGAAAAATTAAAAAACCTAATTTCCAACTTGAGTTTAAACTTTGCAAAGTTAAACAAAATAAAAAAGTCAAGATTCAGATTATCTTTACAAAGAATGAGCAAGAACTCAAAAACCCACTTTTCTGAAAGCTTCGTTGTCTTTCTGGCAGCTGATGACATGGCGGCTGAATCAGAAGACGATTTAGATTTCCTCTGCAGCTCGCCATCGGATCTGGGAAGATCCGTTGGATTGGTGGATGTGTTTTGGGTCATCCGCAATCCCATGGCCACCTTACGTACATCGCTGACTGAGAAGGACAGCTTCCGTTTGCCGGCCCGCCGAGGCTGTTGGGCCGGCTTCTCCGGCGTGGGGATCTCATCTGACGCCGATACATTAGCCGATGAAGCCTTACGCCAAAGCGGGGAGTTCAGCAGCATCTTCTTCTTCTCCATGTCTCCAGAAAAACCAGATGGCTTCACAGAAGGATTTTTTAAACCATAACACAAAAATGCGCCTAGCGCCAAGGGAAGAACAAAAGGAGACGAACGCGGAACAGCTAGAAGCCTGGAACGAGGGCAAAGGGAAGGAGATGAGACGTCAAGTAGAATCGCGGACAGCTAAACTAGGGCACGACTTTGAAGGATAATTTAGGTTGAGGGGTCTTTTGGCGGGAGAGGGATAATGGCGGGAACGCCAGATGGAGCGTCCACGTCGGAAGCGTGATAAAAAATTCATAAACTCTATATCCGTTTGGAACGGCTTCCTTACTGTATTATAAAAGTATTGTTGATAAAATAATTTTTTTTAGAGCTGTTATAAATTTTTCTTGAAAATAATAAAATAACAGATAAATTTTTTAAACCGCCTCCTTAATATTCGTTATTAGTCATAACATCATTAAAATAAATTAATTCTAACTTAGTCGCGAGGGGTGCCAACGACTGGTCGATGAGCTGGACCAGTCGCTGGCACCCCTAGCGACTAGTTTTTAATTTTTTTTAACATTAACTGTTAGCTAAGAGCAGATATTAATAGTGGCTGCTTTAGAAAAAAAATAGAAATAAAAAAAAAATCATGCATGACAATTAAGATTAGGGGTGTAAGTGAGCCAAACTGGCTCGCAAGCCAGCTCCATCTCAACTCGTTTATAGGTTCGCGAGCCGAGCTTATCGAGCTCACAAGTCGAGCTCGAACTCGAGCTCATTTAGTAAACGAGCTCGAATTCGAGCTTGATGAGACGCAGCTCGTGAACATGCTCGAATAATTATTAATATTTTTTAAATAATTTTATTTTATTTATTAAATTGAAATATTTTAAAATAATAATAATAAATATTTAAAATATTTAATAATATAAAAATAAATTAATATTTAATGTTTAAAATATTTAATAAAAATATAAATATTAAAATAATTAATAATATTTAAAAATTCCAGCTAAGGCTCATGAGCCGGCTCGAGCTCGTTTATAATGGGACGAGCTCGAGTTCAAGCTCGACTCGAGTTCTAGCTCGAGCTGGAGCTCGGTACTTGACAGTTGAGCTCGACTCGACTCATTTGCACCCCTACTTAAGATGGGATGAGGTTGTATCACAGTTATCTTCTTTTTATGCATTTACTTAACTGTCTTATAAGTTATTTTAAGTTATAGTTCATTATTCGGAATATAGTGGTAATTTTTTTATTGTTGATTTGAGAAAATACATATTTATTTTGGATCGCTATAGAGTTTAGTGTTTTCCAAGAACTGAGAGAATAATTATTTGATTTTGGAAAAATGCAGTTTGTTTTGCATAATATATTTGGATTTTTCTGTAGAGAAGTTGGTTTCACTAATTTAAAAAAGAATAATTGAAAACTAAATTAATTTTAAAATGACTTTCTACTGTTTTTTTTACTAATTAAGTGTATATATTATCAATATTATGTCGTAACTAATAATAATTTATATATTAAAAAGTTCTGTTAAATTTTAATACCTTTATGATTGATAATTTTTATTTTTTGATATATTGAATATATTTAATTAAATTAATTCGGGATAGTATTTGTTAATATTTATAATTTTTCATAATTTTAATAACTTGTATGGTGATGCTTTTTGTGGTCTCAGTCTTATACTAAGGAAGATGAGTGGATTTTTGGCTTCGATTATGCTCTTGCACAACGGGCAATCGAGTGTGAATGAGCAGTTTTCACCTACGTATACCGGAGGTCAAACTCATCCAATAAAAGTCCTGACAAATATTAATCTAGAGCAGTTGAAGTTATGAGTCCTTAGGGCACTTAAATATGAACCGTCAAGCACCACAGTACATTTGATGTTGTTATTCCATTGGAAATTATTGTGTTGCAACAAATATTGATGATGATGAAGTGTGTGAAGTTGTATTAGATAATGCATCTAGAGAAGCATTTATTTTGCATGTTGAAGTTCATACATTGGACACTGAGATGAGGGCTGTTGAAAATATAAATGTCCATATGACGCAGTTCCATAACTTACTTATTATGTCTAAAGGTTGCCCAATCAATCATAATGATATTTCAGATGTCAATGAGCATATGCAGTAAGTGTCCCACCAATTAATTTCTTTTTTTGCATTTATCTGACTAATCATGTCGTAATTATAATTTTGAATGGTCATATGTTCAATAGGTATATGAGAGATGAAGTTGATCTAAATATTGCACCATCGTCAACACAATCATCCCGCTATAACATTGATGAAGAGGAAGGTATAGGGGTCATATGCCAATAGTTGTTAAAGGCTATGATATAATGAGTAGCGATTTTGGCTATGAGCTTGATGATAATGTAGAAGAATACTCATTGATGTAGGTTTGCCTGACATAGTAGATCATGGTTGTGGACCTCCGAAAGGGAAAACACCGCCACCCCACGAGGGGAGACAGTATTGCCAATGGGAGGGCAGATTAGATCGTACATACGATTAGCCATTAAGGATAGCGGCTCCCGCTAACGCACCCCGATGGATAATGATATACACGACCTGATCAGAACAACGGGTTTCCCCCACCCGATACATCAGCTCGAGTGGGGTTTATTTGATAGTGGAATTCGGTTTCCCACGGGCTTGCTTTAATCGAGAGTCTTCTCAGGCCCCGGCTTGAGATGTAATTAACTACGGGCGCAAGCCCCCGTAGTTAATTACATCTCAAGCCGGGGCCTGAGAAGACTCTCGATTAAGGATTCTACATTACACTCTCAAATGGGATCGGTACATAGGGAAGAGACTATGAAATCCTACTCAAAGAGAAAGAAATGCTCAAACTGGCTCAGTCAATATACGTGGCTTAGCTCAGCATCCGGAGGGACTAAGGTAGTGAGGGGAAACTGGAGAAAAGAAAATCATGCACTCGAGGCATACATGAGAGAAGGATGGAGGTGACGTCATCTATGTGATGCAGATTGGCAGAATTTATAGCTTCTGAATGATAGAAGACTTACCCACAGATGAGGCATACTACAAGACACTGATAGTAGTAGCCTTGAACTCTAAATCTAGTGTGAGTTTAGTATTCTACGCAACACTAACACCCATGTCCTAGCTAATACAATACAAAACCTGGACTTACCCCGTCCTAGATTGGGGAGCCAACTAACCACCTAATCGATTCAAAACCATGAGTCCAGTCATTATGAAAGATAGGTAGGCAGTTTGGTTTTTAGAAGTAGGGCCGACGTCTAGAGAGTTTCCTAATTGACCCTGGACTTATGTAGGGTGAATGCTTTTAAAACTAATGCAATTAAAACTTTAATTTAATTAGTTCGTAATGAAATGCAATGCATGCTAGTTCAGGTATCCAAATTAAGTATGTATAGAATTAAAAAAAAGGCTTATAAAATATTTTTTTTTTTTGAAAAGACTTGACTTTCCCAGATCCAGCACCTCATCCTCATAGGTCAAATTATCTGGACTTTATCCGCATGCGGGGAAGTGTCTTAGAGCAAGGAGAAAGAGAAATACATTAATATGCATGTGACCCCGAACGATTCTGACTATTCCCTAGATCATTATATTTCTATGTTTAGCTCCTAAGATTTTAAATTTTAGTTATGAGTAAAAAATATTTTGGTTCCTAAAGAGCCTAGCGATCGAGTCCAGCTAAAATAAAAGTGGCACACAAACACCAAAAAACTAAGAAAAGTATGCAACTTATACGCAATCAATCAAATCAAAATATATTAAATAAAATAAATAAATTAATTAAATATCTATAGGCCAACTATCCTTAATTACAAACTACGGTCTGTAAAAAATTAAAGTGGCCGGGCACCACTGCCAACAACCTAGATTTCTAATCCTAGAACAGGCGTAAGTAATTTTGAGTGGGATACACTTGGTCTTCAGTTTCTTGATCTTCTCTTCCTTGGACTCCTGGATCTCCTCCTCTTTCGAGCTCCTTGGATTTGTTGTAGCTGGATACTCAGAGTGAAGAAGAAAACTCTCCCCCAAAGGGGAGGTTATTCTTTCCACCTTGGGTAGTAGAATGATCCAAATTTGAATTTTTAAATAGAAAAGGACTATCCTCATATTGGGTGTCCTTTCTTTTTTGGAATCCAACCTTTAGATCATTATATCCCTACTCAAAATACACTTTTACAACTCTTAACCAATATTACACATAATTTACATTAAATGAAAGCAAAAAAATTTAGACTCTTATGCATGATTATCCTAAGCAATTGATATAAAATAACCCAAGCAATTATATATGAAATTAAAGTACTCATTACCAGTCACACTTTGCCATGCTCTTAATTATATTGAGGGCTAAGCAGTTCTAGAGCACATATAGCAATTTATAATTATGATTTTTATTTAGCCCTCATTTATTCTAGGGGGCTGAGTAGCTGAAGTACCTGTAGTAAATATTTATATGATAATTATTATTATTTTAGCCCCCCTTTTATCAGTGCTACATGAGCAGGGCCATCTCTAGAAGATATTATTAGTATAAAAAATCAATCCTAACATATGGGTAATCTATCGCCCATCACATCAGTCCACAGAATGCAGTAAAAGTAAGCAAACATACCAATAATATTTCAATCACAACATGTAATAAAAAATAAAAAACTCAGCACATAACAATAAAGTAAACACCGGCCTAGCCTAGAACTAGAAGTGGTGCCCTATCAAACAATTCCACAATGTGTGTAGGGGCCTGTATGGCTAGGGTAGATCCCAAACTGGGTACTTAGTTCAAGTTACCTAAAATTTAGGTTTGTTAAAGGTCTGAAAAGGGAACTTTATTTAAAGTTTAAATATTAGTGGATTAGGATTCATTTTAGTTAATTTAATTTGTTGATCCATTTTAATGCTTAGGGTATCAGTAATCGGAGTTTAGATTGCACTAAGCTAAGGGGTCCAAAAGGGGATTATAAGAATTAAGCTAGGCTTGAGATTCCTAACATTTTAATTAAATATTAAACCCTAAGATGAGCAGCTAGACTTTGACTTTGCTGGATTTGGAATTTCCTACGTAAAGTAATGAATTTTAGAAGTCTCGGGCCCTAGACTTTAGGCTACGGTTGACCAGAAAGTTGACTTTATATTTTGAGTTGATTTCTAGACACCTAATATTTTTAATAAATACTAGACTCTAATTAGAGTTGAATTTCTTTTAGTTTGCCCATTTTAGAGTTTTTTATAATTAGTTATGATTTTTAGAAGTTGGAGCAATCAGGGAAATTATCGAAATTATCTAATTAGGGGTATTTTAGGAGTTTTGACCCAAATCAGCTCCAAACTAGTTAAAATCACCCCCAAAGGTCATAAATGACCTAAGAAGGTGTTCTTAAGTGTTTGGGGAAGGTTTGGGATTTTTAATAATTTTTAATAATTTAATTAAGGTAAAAAGGTGATTTTTAATTAAAATTAAATTAAAGTTCAGATTAATGTCCAATTAAGGGGCCCTAATTATCTAAGGTTAGGGACTGAATTCTAATGAGTTTGAGGTATTATGGGTATTTTTTTGAGTTGAAATGGATTTATTAGAATTTCCTAAAGTTTCTAAGGGTTAATCAATGGGTAAATTAGGGTTTATTAATTAAGGGTCTTAAAGAGTTCTAAAAATTCCTAGAAAATTTTAGGGTGTTTAAGATGTCACTAAGTTCTAGTTTTGAAAGTTTTATAGTAATTTGAGATCTATCCTAGCTCCTAGAAACATTCTAAGTTCGCTAGATGGTCCTTAATTATTATCCATAGGGTGTCATTACACTAAGCAGGAGTAAAGTGAGTTTTAAATTAACTCTTAGTCATAACATATAGGATATGCATCACACAAATAAACACATAAAGTTTCTAGATCTAGGAGAGCCTAAGCTAAGTGTTTGTGTGCATCCTATACATTCAAAGACTACAAAATACTAAGTAAAATAAGACTAATGAAGTGATTCATGAATGATTGGGACACAATCACCCACTAATCTTCCCCACATGAATGTTGTTCATAAGTTTATCATATGTTTAAAATTTCAAAGAGTGGATCTCTCATAATTTAGGAATTTAAATATTTATATAATTTTAAAATAATTTTACAAAACATAAATATTAAAATATATATTTATATAAATTTAAAAAATATAAGATAATTTGAAAATAGTTCAATGTATAGGCATGAGAGATCTACTGGTCACCCATAACGAGGTTTCAAAATATTTTGTATTTTTAAAAGTAATTTTTAATTTTAAAATACTTAAATAATAGTTAAACAATTAAGTAATACAGAAATATATTAAAAAAATAAATTTCAGTTTCTAAAAATATTTTTAAATTAAAGTTCATAATTTTTTGAAAAATTCAAGGTATTATACATCAAGATCCGATTTAAAATGAAAAAGTTATTAAAATTTGAAGTTTAAAATAATTAAAAATAATTTTAAAAATAATTTTAAAATAATTAAGATTTAAAAATAATAAATAAATGAAAGTAAAATAAACATTGAGGTTTTTGAAATTTTAAAATAATTTAAAATATAATAATAAAATTAAATTAAAATATTAAGATTTTAATTTATTTTATTAATTAAATAATATTAAATAATTAATTAGTTAAAATAAAATTAAAATAATTTAATAATTATTAATTAATAAATAAAATAAATAAATGATATTTAATTTTTTAAAATAATTTAATAAAATAATAACTATTATGAATTAAGAAGAATATTTAAATTAATTATTAATTATTAATGAATTAGAAATTTGAATAATTTAATTAATTAAAATAATTTAAATAAAAATAATTATTAATTTAAATCAAATATTAAAAATAAGTTTTCTAATTATTTTAAGATAAATTAGTAAATAAATAATCATTTAATAAAAAATAACATTAATTATTTATTAATTAAATAATTTAAGTAATTAATTAATTAGAATAATTTAAAAAATGATTAATTTAAATTAAATAATAAATATAATTTTCCTGATATTTAATATTATTAATTTTATAATAATAATAATGACAATAATAATAATGATAATAATAACATTTAAAATAATAATAATAATTTAAGATAACAATAGTACTAATAAATTAAAATAATTTTTTGATTTTTTTATTAATTTTAAATGATTTTTTTATTTTAAAATATATTTTAAAAAAATTTTAAATTAATAATATTAAAATAATCCCTAGCGGCGATCAAACACGTGGCGCACTCAGGTTGGCTCCGCAGTCTGCGACAATGATTGGGGAGAGATAACGCACGGCGGCGGGTGCAAGCCACGCGGCGTGCTCTAGTTGGACCCCATAACAGCGGGCAATGATTGCCGCAGCGGGCCATCATTGCCGTAATGATCACGGCAATGATTGTGGTGGATGGATTCTACTTAGCCACGTAGGACGCGGGCGTGGACCGTCTGATCTGCCGGGGTTCGAAATGAACAGCTCTGATCGAGCCAAACGGAGCAAACGACCGCGGGATCGGATCCACGATCGAAACGAACCGCATGATAGCTTGATCTGGACCGTTGATCGCTCGATCAATGGTCCAGAAAACGTATCCCAAGAGCACTTTACGAAGGAACCCTAGAGTGGGTTTTTCATCTCGTTCTCATGATCGGATCAACCAAATTGGGTGAAATTTTAAACCTAGGATCTAGGTATGAATAGAAATCATGCGGGGTAATTCATTTGGCCTAATATACGCTTAATGAAAAGCTAATTAACCCTAAGTGTATTGACCTAGGTTAAGGGTTTTTTGGAAAAACTAATTGATGGATCTTTGGGATTTTGATTCGGTTGAGCTTGTGGATTATCCTCGTATGATCCTCTAGTTGAAACTGTGTCCAAACGAGCTGCGGATCAAATGGATCAAGCCTTAGAAGGATTTGACTCTCGGTTCGCCGAAGGAGCGTCGCCGGCGAGTATTTGACGGTGGGTTTGAGTGGAGGAAGGTGGAGGAAGGCTAAGAGAGCTCACACGCATGATCTCTCGGTCTTAGGTCATCTAGGGTTAGAGCAAAGGCAAAAGTCCTCTCTATGTTGTCTTAAGACTTCTATTTAAAGATCTAGACCTATCATGGACGGCTAAGATTGAATCTATATTCAATTAGGAAGGAAAAGACGTTCAATTAGCCGTGGTTTCAATGAGGGAGCATTAGGAAGGGTTTTAAATCACTTAAATGCCATTAATTTGACCTAAATAGGTCAAAATTGACCAAGGGAGACTTGGGTTGACCAAGTCAAGGGTTGACTTGGTCAACCCAGTCAATTAGGTCCAAGGGGGGAGTGGATTAAGCCTAGGGATGGAGAAATAGGTTTGGAATTTGATTTGGGCTCAAATGGGTCAATTTGGGTCAACCTTGGTTGACCCAAGGCATGGGTCTGGGCCTAATGGGTCAGGTCTGACCCACTGGGCCCAGTGGAGGGCTCTTGGGTGAAAACCAAGGTCAACAATGGTGCTATGCAAAATCTGATTATAGATAATTGTCTAAGGTCTATAAACACAGAAAAATAATTGATTTTCAATAATAACTTTGCTAGCATATGTCGTATTATTCATGAGTGGGATGCAGAGCTTGACTTTGACAATGCTAATAGTAGTAATAATAAGATTTTTAAAATTGGACTGGACTGGCCAGTTCAACAGATTGAACTATGAATCGGCCGGCCGGTTTAGGTTTAACAGAGAATCGAGTATGCTGGAAACTGGGATAAAATCGGTATGCCTGGCGGTCGAACCGTGAAACCAGCGAACCGGCATCAGTTTTCAAAAACCGCTCGATTCAGTTAAACAAAATCTCACCATGGGAAATCGATCAAGCGATATTTGTGGAGAGATCAAGAAAGTAAAAAAACCTAATATTCCTATTCATATCATGTCGTCTATGCTCTTTGTTCTCATGCTATCCCATTACGTTCGTAACTGTGTATTGCCTCGGCAGTGGGATGTTCATTCGCAAACTCGATGAGGAGCTACAATCGTGATGAAGGCATTATTCCTCTCCAGCATCACACTCCTTTCTTCTATTTGCTTCAAATTCAAGCAATAAGATGTAAGTTTTTGAAAATCCTAATTTTTCTAAGGTTTGTTTTGATACTTTTCATTTGTTTCCCTCATATCTACTTGTCATGCTAAGAAAATAGTTGAAGATTTTTGTTTTGTTTCTGTGACTTGAATCTATTATTTGTAGATTATAATGTCGGCAATTTGACTTTTTATTTTAATTTGCTTAGTTTCAACAACTTCTAAAACCACATCAATTTAATTGATTTTGATATTGATGGTTAGTGGCAAATCAATTCTAAAAAGATAAGGGGATTTGCTCTCTTGTTCAACAAGTAAGTTCTGAGGTGAATAAAAAAAAGATTCATATTTTACTGTTTAGAAGTCTTTATACAAAATTATACGATTCATGTTTATACAAAATTTTCTCTTAGGTAATCCATGTCTTGGCCATTACTTGCATGCCAAAACATAGTAATTGGCTTTGAAGATTCATGAATCATATTGTGTCGGCTTGCATTTTGTGATTGAATAAAAGTTTATAGCTTAAAACCTTCTACAAACCTTAATCACATCAAAGCCATATGCCTTTATTTTATTTTCTATTTCAGTATTTCTAGTAGCTTATAGTTTATATATATATTTTTTAATTTTTGCAAGATTTATTTTGTAGTTTGACTTTTAAGAAGAAATGTTGATTTATGTCCTTAAACTATAATATAGATATTCAATTAGACAAACATATTGTAAGGTTTTTTCTTATTTGCTATTTATTATTTAGCTATTGATTTGAAGATTCAACCAATATGATATAATAGAATTACTAAGGGAAACACTTGCTACAGAATCTAACCTTTATTATTATTCTATAATTGACAAAGCTTTCCTAGTAGTGAAGGTCATCTTATTAATTTTATTATTCGAACTAGTGTTTATACTAATTGATTAGCATTTTCTTTTATTTGAGTGATTTAGAACGAATCCGCCAAATAATCAACCTATATCTTCTGCTTATGGCATGTGAGAGAAATTAGATATTATTTGGAAACATTTTAGTGAGTTTAGAACACCTGATGGAAAGAAACATGTTAGGTGTCTTCATTGTGGGATTGCTTAGAAGGGTGGAGGGATTAATATGATGAAACAACATCTAGTTGTAATCAAAGGAAATATTGTTGCTTGCAAAAAAGTCCCAATGACATCCGAAACCAAATGCAAAAGAATCTGAAGGAAATAACAAAGAGGAAACAATATACACAAGAAGATTTAGGAGATTGTAAGTGATCCAGCAAAAGAAGAGAGGCTCATCTTCACTACCTAAATCTCAAAACCCTGAAGCACATCATAGAGGCGTTGATAAGGGAAAAAGGAAAATAGATGAGATTGATAATTTTTTTCATCGAGAACAAAATCTGGATCTTAGCCATCATTGAGAAGTATTATGGCATCTAAAGATGCCATATAATGTGCTGATTTAGCCATAGGTAGATGATTATATGATAGTTGTTTTGAACTCGACTTTTACACAAAAGGCTATGAATGCCATCACTGTTATAGGACCGGGTTAAAAATTGCCATCATATCATAAACTTTGTGTTAACCTACTACGAGATTGCAAGGATAAGTCCAAACTGCTGGTAAATTCCTATAAAAAAATATGGAAAGACACATGGTGTACATTAATGACTGATGGGTAGACGGATGGAAGGAACAAAACTTTAATAAATTTTATTGTTTATTGTCCACAGGAAATTTCTTTCTTCAAGTTTGTTGATGCCTTGGATATAACCAAAAAATGGCATACACTTTGTTCATTATTTAGAGAAGTTGTTGATTGGATTGGGCCAAAAAATATTATGCAGTTAGTAACATACAATGCTGCTAATTATAAGAAAGCTGAAGAGCTGTCGAATGAGAAATACGGGAATATTTATTGGTCGTCATGTACATCACATAAGATTGCTTAGAATTGCTTAGAATTGTTGATGCTGATGAAAAGCCCTCCCTTGGATATTTCTATGATGGCATGTATATAGCTAGAAATGCGATAAAAGAAATATTCAAAAATGTGAAAAGAATATACAAGTCCTACACAAGTATAACAAAGAGCAGATGGGATACTCAATTAAGACTAGACATACACTCAGCAGCTTCCTTAATCCTCATTTCCAGTATGATAGAGAAAATTCTTATAAAAAATTGGATGTTATGTAAGGTTTAGTAGGATTGATTAGAAATAAATACATGTGTTAAACCATCATTTGACAATGAATGAGGTGTGATTGTATCGTGATAATTTGGAGAAATTTGAAAGCTCAATTGCTCTAAAAATGGTTAAAAAAATGCAGCCTGGTAAGAACTTAAACCTATATTATAATATTGAATTTGTAAAATGCAGCTTAAAATTATTAATATTATTTGAATTGTAGATGAATGGTGGAAGATATTTGGCCCTAGTGCACCAAACTTAAAAAAATTATATGTTCGAATTCTAAGCCAAACATCATCGTCATCTAGATGTAAAAGAAACTAGAGCACATTTGAACAGATTCATAATATAATGCGAAGTCACTTAGAACATCAAAGACTTAATGATCTTGTGTATGTACGATCTAACCTCAATTTGATGAATAGATAGAGGGTTAAGTGGATGGTTAAGTTTGCGAAGCTTTTGCAGAAGACGGTGGATGAACTGAGATTGGAGCTGCAGAGGGAGAAGAGTAAAGATGTGGAGTTACATAAGGTGCTTGAAAGAGTGGTGGTTGGAAGAAGTTGGGAGGAAGTAGAAGACAAGGAATGATAGTTTTTTATGGATAGTATTTGACACCAGTACTATTGAGAACTTTAACAAATTCATTGTAGATCAAAAGTTCTCTTGCTTGATATATGATCTGTTTTGATGCTTAGCATAGTCTACCTCTCATAAAAAAATATTTGCACAATATATTTTTTAATTTATATGTGTGTGTGTGTGTGTGTGTTTATGTTTATGTGCATGTATAATTACTATTAAATAAATTTTAAAGAATGAAGAATATTTTCTTAATTAATACTATATCATATTTATCATTAAATATTTTCAATGATAATATAATCATTATTGGTGCATTTTTTTTTCAATTTTAGACTACTGAAATTAACATTAGTATTACCCGTTGCAACAGCAGGCGTCGAAAGAGCATTTTCTTATTGAGAATGAATTAATAGAATTGGAGATCAATGACTCAAAGATATTTTATTTGTTTATATTGAGAAAGATATTTTAGATTGTATTGATAATAAAGTAATCATTCAACTCTTTCAGAATATGAAGAGTAGACGTTATAAACTGTAAGTTTATTATTTTATATTTAATATTCTACTTTCTTAAATAGTAATTTGAAAAAAAATTAAAATTGTCGATGCCGGTCCCAAGCCCTGATGTAAAAAGTTGAGAAAATTTTAAAAAAATTAATTTAGCGCCGCCCCCTTTAAATATATTTTCTTGCTCCGCCACTAGGTGGTGATGATGAAGAACTTGGATGTGAGGATGTTGATACATTTGAGGTGGAAGGTTTCAGTGGAGAAGGATTTGGGGATGCATTATTTGATGATACAAATATAGGATATTATTAAATTCACTTAGGCTTTTGAGTTTTTTAATGCAAAATTGAAGTGAATGATTAAATGTGAATTTTTGTTTATTTTAAACATTTATCGTTATAGCATGAATGTATGGTTTTATTATCTTTATAAATTCTATAGTGTACATGCATTTTTTGCTTATTGATTTTTATATTATGCTATTTGTATTACATATCTCTTATTGGGTGCTAATTTCCTTTTCATTTTATTTATAGAACTTCATCTACCAGTGAAAAGGAAATGAAGATTTCAAAGAAAATTTAAAGGAGAAATTATGAAGAGGTATATTACTCATTACTTTATATCTTTAATTTTTAAAAATAATATATATTGCATTATTTTATACATTTCAGAATTGTCTATTTTTTTCATATATTTTATGTTTACATCATTATTACATCAATGATATTAAATTTAAGTAAATTTAGTATTTATTACGTCATCCAGTTCAACCCTGATTAAATCCCGATCGAACCTTTAAATTGTTAACCCCTCCTTTAGACGGTTCATTGGCCAGTTCGATTTTCAGAACCTTGAGTAATATAGCAGGAGAAGAATTGCATATTCCACAGGAGTTAGTGGAAGGGATGCGCTTTGCAACTAAGACAGACCTACAGTTTGCATTGCATGGTTGGTCAATATTGAACAATATGAAATTTGTAATGTTATCTTCAAATAAGTAGAAGCTGACAGTATCATGTGTATACCATGCCGCCCCTTATAGACTGTATTTATGGCGTATTCATGCGTGTTCAAGCAAGCGCCTAGGAGGGTCGTGGAAGATTTTCAGATTAGGGAATGATCACACATGCAGTACTCTAATTCTATCCAAGGGTCATAGATAATGTACTTATATATTTATGAGCTCCTTTATTGTACCAGCTAATAGATAAAAAATGGACTTAAAGCTCAGAGAAATTTTGGTAGTATTGAAGCTAAATTCAATACGACTTCAGTCTAAAGTTGTATTTGAAGGTTTCTTACATGAACTCATGGGATGCTATGAGGAAGGCCATTAAAGTTGTATTTGAAGGTTGGGATGTCTCCTATAGGATAGTGAATTAGTTTATGGAAGCTGCTACCTCCGTTATGCCAGGTATAATATACCAAATTCAGTCTAATAGCACACATCAATTTCAAAGAATTTTTTTGGGCTTTTGGTCCCTTAATTGTTGGTTAGAGGTATTACAGACCAATTCTAAGCCTTGATGGAGCATTTCTGTTTAATAAATATAGGGGAACCCTACTCACCATAATTAGTATGGATGCGAATGATGAATTATTCCCCTTTGCTTTCACAATTATTTAGTTTGAATGTAATGAATCATGATTATGGTTCCTTATTTGTCTTCACGAAACTTTACCAATCGTTAGGAATAGAGGAGATATTTGCATCATTTCAAACAAACATGCTAGTTTAATTAGTGGGTGCCGAGATGTTTTCCCAAATGTGGCTCTTCGTCACTGCCTATGGCATCTCCGAGAGAACTTTAAGAAAGCAGTGCGCAAAATGGGTAGTGCCTATGTTGAATTTTTTAGAAAGCAGTGTACAAAATGGGCAGTGCAAATGTGTAGTCTGATTCGTATAGAAGTCCAAAATGAATTTTTTAGAAAGCAGTAAACCAAATATGATATAAAATCATATGTTTAAAGTCTAGGCTGCTGCAAGTAATATCACCCAGATGACCACTTTATTTCTCACATCGTAGCTCATGATATCGCATCTACAAAAAATGAAAACTAACACGATGTTGCTCATATTTTTGGAATCTCATTTCAAGATATTTTCAATCGACAACATTTAAAAAATATCTCTTATAGAGTTTTATCTTCATTATTTTAGCATGCAAATTCCAAAGTAAATCATTCTCATCTTCTGGCCATTCATGGACACATCACCTGAAAATCTCATTTGCATTCGTCTTTCGCTTCAACAGATTATCAACGGCCCTTGCAATACAAGCATGCATTCTTCTACTAAAACTATTGAATCTTTCCTCATTGGAGATGCCTCAAATTCTCTCAAATGAGATGCCTTGAATTCTCTCAAAACATGGCCAATTCATTTTGAAGCCAACAACTACAACCTTCACAGCTCAACTTCACTTGTACAAGCACCCCTTAAATAAGAGAAGTTAAAGATACAGCTCAACTAATACTACGAGTTGTTGCCACAAATAATAGAAAAATATAGCCTTAATTAACTAAAGGACAATAAATATAGTATCCTATGCTACAAAGTGAACTGTCGAAAAGACATCCAAACATGCGCTATGCTATCCTATGCCTTGCAGCATCCTATGCACTATAGTATCCTTTGTACTAATGAACTAAAAGACAAGCACTACAGTATGCTATGCACTATGATATCCTATGTACAAATAAACTAAAAGACAAGCATTATAGTATGATATGCACTATAGTATCTTATATATAATTCCAAAAATAGTATTGTAAAATTGCAAAACTAGCTATAGATATGGATATATTTGTTTTCAACACATTTCATTAAGTTTCTAATAAAAAAGTGCAAGATAATACAAAGATTAAAAAAATTTTAAAAACACACTCACAATTTCAACAACAAATAACTTACTTTTAAAAAACACCTATAACACTTAACTTTGAAATTTTCAATTAAAAAAAAATACCTTCAACTTATTAATAAATTAACCTTAATATAACATTTACTCAATTATTTTTAATTTAAAATAATCGGTCAAATCATCTAAAAAAATTAATATGATTGATTAATATAAATGAGACATAAATATTAAAATCTTTAATAAAAAATATTAATTTATTGATTATCAAATTTCTTAACATGCCTCTAATCATAAATTAATAACATAAAATTTGCTTAAACGAATATTTATATTAAAATATTCACAACACTTTTATTATCTAAATTTAAAACTATACCAAATATATAACATAACTATAGATCCACCATATAAGATAACTTTTTTTATTTTTATTATTTTAAAATCATCTGCAGTTAGTTAGAACCGCTGTTTACTATATTTTTTTTTAATTTAAACCAGTCATTAGGGGTCCCCATAACTGGCTTCACCTCTGCGACCAGTCATTGACACCCTTGCATCTAAGTTGAAATTTAATTTTTTTTCCATGGTGTTATGGCTAATAACAACTCATAAGGGGGGCGGTTTAAAAAATTTGTCCCAAAATGACAGTGAACAAACAAAAATTTTAGTAGTTATATGAAAACGAAGTAGTAAGAAAAATATCCCAAATGAAGGCTTCATTTGGGACGTCTATCTTACTGCTTTCTAAATCAATTTTTTAATATAAATTTTTTTTGAATTAGAATTTTTTGTGTTATAAAGCTGCTTTTAAAAGCTTTAAGAAAGTTTTCATTACAGGAAAGTTAACTATTATTGGCGGTATTTATTTTTTTTCCGGTGGTTTACCGACGGTTCATAAACCGCCAGTATTAGGCATGTAGGAAACGATTTCCTGCGGCTATTTTTCTGAGGTTAAAAGAACTGGCGGTTTGACGGCTGGTACTTTCCGGCAGTTATAACACCGGTATCCGCTGGTTATTCACCGGCGGCTTTCCGGCATCAAAAAATGCCGGTGTTATCGGCGATTTTACTGGCATCCTTTTTTTATTTCCGGCGCTAAAATAAGTCGTCTGGTATTGATGTTTCCGGTGGGAAAACCGTCGGCGACCGTCGGTAAACCGCCGGTCATTTTCGGTGGCTTAATTATGAATCCGGCGGTTATAGTTAGCCGTCAGGTAACAAATATTCCGGCGGTCTAACCGCCGGTGACCGCCAGTAATTTTTGGCGGCTAATTTATATTACCAGCGGTCGCTTAAAGCCGTTTGGTATTGAAGCTTTCCCGTGGCCAAACCACCGGAAAGCTGCCGGAAACCTATAGCATCTGAAAAAAATTGACAGCCCCTCCTCTATTTATTCAGATTTCCACAAATCTGCACAACAAATATTTATCGTAGTATATATTGGGCAACATGCCACTATAATCAATTCACAAATATGGGCAACACGCCACTATAAATCAAATAATTTCTACAATAAACATAATATATAAAGTTTAAACCAAATATTCATTAAAGTAAATGTTTAAAGATGTCAATAACCTTCACATAACAAGTTCATTAAACTAAATGTTTAAACCAAATATTCATAAAACAAAAAAAAACTAATCATCCTCCGTCTCCTCGCTGCCTGGTGTTTCATGTGTCTGCTCTTGATCTTTCTTCTTTTGATTTTCATCTCTATAGGCTCGAAGCTCTGCCTGCATCTCATTTTATACCTTTTTCATCTCTTCTATCTCTCTCGTCAAGGTCGCAACCCTCTAGCTAACAGTTTCTTCAACTCCACTAGGATCATAAAATGCTGATGTGGATGAATTGCCCTCAAAAGTATAGCCTTGCGAACCCAGGCCATATACCCTCCCTCTCTGCCTTCCTCCAACAACATCTGATCATATATGATACTTAGAATACTGGGTCGATCCTGAAGATGATCCCTCACCAGTAGACTATCGACTGTCCCAAACTTGTACAAAATCATCATACAAGAATAAATCCATAAAATAAATTGATATTAGAATGATATTTTTTATATTAAATTTATATTCCCGAACTCCAAAAATTATACTCACATGAGCTTTTTTGGCCTTTTCATCAACCCACTGATGGTCAGCTTGATGTTGGTGAGTCCTCATATGCAACTCCAGTGGGGTCGGCTCCCAGCCAAGAAACTCTTTCTGAAAATAAAAAATATAGTTAAAATGATATACATATTTTTATTAAACTAATTGAAAGCTTTTACCAGTCGTCGTCTATGTTCCGTATGAAGAACAGATCCACCAGTATGAAGGGAGCTTCCTAAACCCCCGCAATCAGATGCTTGCTTATTTTGTTCTCTCATTTTTATGAACTCAAGAGTTGCCCAAGCTCTACTCAGATCTGCCCATACGGCCTCTCCAATCTATGATGGAAGCTACCCGGACTTTCTAATGTCCGTGAACATGTCCCTAAGACGGATCGATCCTCTCCTCTCAAAATTTGTTCTGATCATCGTGCTATGCTCAGGCAACCACCTAAAATCTTTCTATAAAAAAATTATAGACATAACAAATAATATTAATGCAAATTAAATCAAATATTTTAATTCATGCTAAATAAATATACACGAAATTCTCTAAACTATATATCCCTAATTTCCTTTGGGATCTTCTTCCATGATAAGTAAGGAGCATCATATTTGCTCTTTATGATGTCCCGAATCTTGTGGATAGGTAGCCTTGAGGGATTGAAGCTACAGGTTAATTTATTTTATCAATAACATATAATATATCAAATTATAATAAACTAAACAAAATAAACTGAACTTACGTATCGCCCTCAGGCTCAATGTATAGACGCTTATCTGCTACATCTACAGGATCCCCAGCACCAACTGCTGCTGATGTAGATGATCCACCGTGTTCTGGCTACACCAAATATAGGTAATAATATGACGGGGGGTAAGGAGGGTAAGGTATGGTGGATGGACCAGTTTGTGATGCTGGTGGGATGTAATATGGATAGAACGGAGCTGCATGTGCCTGATCTGGAGAGGGAAATCGAGGACTCATCGACGCAAGAGTGAAGTACCCAGGAAAGGGTGGTGGTATACTAACAACAGGTGGATCTAACTGGCCCTGACCCTGCTCACTGGGGGACTGCTGCTGACTCCTGAGTAGTGGTGGTGGTGGTGGTGGTGGTGATGGTATCACAAGTGGAACTGAACTTTGCCCCTCACTTTTATCAGGCTGTCTAGGTCTACTAGGTCCTCCAACACTCAACTTTTTTTGAGAAAACTTTGAGGCGTAGGATCTACGAGGAGGATCGTCACCTGAAGCCATCTGCATTAGAAGAAGGAATTAGTAAATCATTGTAATATTTTAAAAATTAAATTGTGAGTGTTCATAGATTTGCATAAGTAAAAAAAATAGAATGTAGATGATAATTAACATACAAAATATATTTGAAAAAACTACTCAGAATCTAAAATATTTTCACTGCTCTCCAAGGTATCTTCATTTTCATCCTCGTTCTCACTTGAAGAGCTAGTTGAACTATTCATAATTTTTAATTGCATTTCAATGTTATGGGTTGTAGTTGGCATCTCCTTAATTTCAACAAACCTATAATTTGACATCTCATCCTCTTGATGTGCAGTTGTTATAACGGACTGTTGATCAATTATCCCCCGTGCTTTTATTTTTATGATAGCTAGCCAATCTTGTTTATCCCTACGACCACTAGGATATTTGCTGAAATAAATTTGAACAGTTTGACTTGCTAACACAAATGGATCAAACTTCTCATATCTTCTACTATATTTTACATCTACTAAACCATACGTAGGATGAACCCTTGTGCCTCTATTCTGTATTGGATCATACCATTGACAGTTAAACAAATATGCAAAGTTCTCATCTTCGCATGAATACTCCATGTCAAGAACCTCATTTAGAATACCATAATAATCACACTCATCTTCTTCATGAGTATTCCCTCTAACATATACTTCATAATTTTCAGTTTTTCTTCCTTCACTCCATGACTTAGAATGAAATCTGAACCCATTCACTATATATATTGGCCAGGTCTTCACTTTTCGCATTGGGCCCCATGTTAGTGCTTGCAGACCTTTATTGAAATACTTGTTATCAGCATTATGTACCTAAGAAAATTTTTACATGTATTTAATATTTAATAAGATGTCATTCAAATAAAAATTTTAAAATTTAAGGGCTCACATAAGATTTAAACCAAGTTGGGAATTCATTTGCAACAACTTGCTCAATATCCATAGTATCCGTTAGAGGTAAATTGCTTACGAAATACCTGGTGACAAATCATCCAAATAATACTTTAGTATTTCAAATAAATATTACTCATTCTGTACATTATGGAAGAACATACTCTAAGATTGGTTGGACTTCTTCATAGTTCAGTAGCACATATAAAGTCGATGTTCTGATTTCTAAATCGTTGAGAAATCTTTCAACGCATTTGCCACTGGGCTTTCCATGACTTCTAAAGACTGATAGTGCAGCCTGTGATTATTCTTGTACATCGAAGTCCATGTTACAACCAATCTTTATTCTTGTACTCCTTACATAGGGCTCGAAGTAGTAAGAGCAGAAGTGTGTTGTTTCTTGAGACAAATATGCTTCACATATCGATCCTTTTGGTCGTGCTTTATTCTTAACATATTTTTTCAACTTGTTTAAATATCTATTAAACAATTAAAAATATCAAGTTAATAAACTTATATTTTCAACTTGTTCAAAAATATTTAAAATAACTTAATAAAAATACGTTTTACCTCTCAAAAGGATACATCCAACGATATTGTACAGGTCCACAAACTCTAGCTTCGTAAGGTAGATGGATTGGAAGATGTTACATAGAATCAAAAAATACTGTGGGAAATATTTTTTCTAACTTGCATAAGATAATTGGTATGTTCTCCTCGTACCTCCGTAAAGCATCTTCACTTAATTTAAATGAACATAGGTATTTGAAGAAAATGTTAAGCTCAGTCAATGGATTTGATATGTAATCTGATAACATATACACTATGATCTGAAGGAGAACCTCCATGATTATGTGATAATCATAACTTTTTAGTCCAAATAACCTCATAGATTTAAGGTCAACACATCGGCTTAAGTTTGATCCACAGCTATCAGGCATTTTTAAACCTTTAAACCATTGACATATTGATCTTCTTTGCTCTAACGTGAAAGAGTAAGGTGCTTTGGGCTTCATAATTTTTTCGTCGGTGGTTGTTACTAACTCTAAATTTTTTCACTAGCAGTACTCTTTAATGTCTATCCTAGCTTTGACATTATCCTTGCTCTTACCTTTGACATCCATAATTGTATTAAAAATGTTATCCATGAAGTTCTTTCAATATACATAACATCCAAATTATATCTTATTAAATTTGTTCTCTAATATGGTAATGTCCAGAATTTTTTTTTTAATCCAATTATGTTCAGCACCATATCCTGAAAATTTAGACTCTGATAACATTGGAAAATCAATAATTGATGAAAAGTTAGAAAGTCTCTATAGTATGTCATCACCATTTAATCTAGGTGGAGGAGGTGACTTCTCAACTCTATTTTTAACGAATGCATTCTTATTCCTCCTAAATGGATGATCAGTTGGTAGGAACATACGATGACAATCAAACCAAGTATTTTTCCTCCATATTTTAGTGTGAAAGCTTTACTATTCTCCATGTAGTAAGGGCAAGCTAATTTTCCTGTTGTGCTCCAACCAGACAACATACCATAAGCTGGAAAATCACTAATAGTCCAAAGCAATGCAGCTCGAAGGAGAAAATTTTGTTTGGTTGATATGTCATATGTGATGACACCTTCTTCCCATAATAACTTGAGATCATCAATTAATGGTTGCAAAAAAATATCAATTTTTATTTTTGAATTATGTGGTCCAGGTATTATAAGTGTTAAGAACATATACGGGGCAGTCATACACAACTCTGGTGGAAGGTTGTATGGTGTTAGTATAACTGGCCAATAAGAGTACTGTGAAGCCGCTTGACTATATGGGGTAAAAATATCAGAACATAATTTCAATCTTATGTTACGTGGTTCAGCAGCAAATGAAGGATGTACTCGATCAAAATGTTTCCACGCTTCAGCATCTGATGGATGAGAAAGAACACCACTGTTTGCTAATTTCTCTTTATGCCATCTCATATGACCTGCTGAACTCATTGATGCATAGAGCCTCTGAAGTCTTGAAATGATCGGTAAAAAAAAATAAATAGGAAAATGAAACATCTTTCTTTTGACGACGTTGATTTTTTGAGTTTGGCTTGAACCGAGGTGCATTGTAGGTGCGACAATTAACTTCTGTTGCATCATCCTTGTAGTATAACATACATCCATTGATACAACAATCAATTTTTGTGGCAGTAAGACTCAACTTGGATACTAATTTCTTCATTCGATATAAATCTGAGGGAATTAATTTATTCGTTGGATTTATTTTCTTGAAAAGATCAATGAAGTCATTGAAACAATCACGATAAATATTATATTCAGTTTTGATACTTAGCATCCTTACTGCAATCGATAATTCTGAATGAGTTTTACAACCATCCCAAATTAGTTTTTGAGCTGCATGTAGTAACTCAAAGAATTTTTTAGTTTCTTCATTTGGTGGCTTTTCCACATTAGCCCTTAAATTAAGACATGCTTGTTGACCTCATATTTGTATGAGATCATTAGAGCCTAATCCAGACTTCAAATCGATCTTGAACTTAAGTCAATCCAAACCTTGGTTCAGTTCAAACCTCAATCAAAATCCAGACTCCAGCCTAGTCCAAGATTCAAACTCTAGTTCAAATCTTGATCCTGCCTTTGATCTAGCTCAAATCATTTTTAAACACTTATGATCACTCCAAATGATCATAAATGATTAATATGATTCAAATCCAGATATTCAAACTCAAGATTTATATCAAATCTAGATTTTCAAATCCAAAATTCATGGCCAAAGACCTGAGTCCTAAAAGCCTTTTTCAGGGAATTTATAAATATTTCACACCAGTCAAATGACCTCTGATTTATGATCTGTCAGTTGCATACTTATGTGATATGTCTCTAGAGGCAACCCTCCAAATTTGAGCCCATTTTGGGGTCTCTAACCCCAGAAACTAATTTAAATCCAAAGGCTGTAAAACCTTTAAATATTTACGGCCCGTGCCACTGGACCCATTATCTTGGGAAATTTGACCTTGGAGTTTCCCCCAAACTCTCTAATCACCTCCAGACCCATGATATTGATGTGTTTAACATTAATCTATATCTTTTTGGACTCACCTCGACCCAGGGTTGACCAGAGATCAAAATGACCAAAATGCTCTCTAAAGGGGTTTTTGGACTTTTGACCAAAACTCAACATGGTTAAACATCTTTAACCTTTGAAACCTTTTTCAATGAGTTTCACATGATATTTGAGACTCATTAAAACCAAACCCACTCTTTGGTTTGACTTGGTTGACCAAGTCAATCATGGTTGACCAAATCAACCCTTAACCAACATTAAGGTCAATTTTAATGCTTGAACCCATTTAAAATCAAATCAATCCCTCAAAATCATTCAATTGGATACCCTTGACATGTCCAAAGCTTTCCAAGTCAAGCTCCTCCTTGTATTGACTTAGTCAACCCATTTGGAGGAGTCAAAACCCTCTCCAAACCCCTTTAAGCCTATGGAAAGAGGCCAAATCATGGCCACATCACCAAGCCACCTTGGCAATCCATGGATTAATCCAAAACCTGCTCAAACCTGATAAAAATTGACCCATTTTCTCTCTTAAGAAGCCCTAATCCAACACCCTAAACCAAGCCAAGCTTTGGTTCATCCAAATGGGGAAAAAGGCTTGTGGTTCCCTTTCCCATGGACCAAGAGAGGTCACACTCACCATCAACCCTATTCCCTAGCTTTGGATAGCTTAGGAGATACTTGTCATGCATCCAAACTCCTTCCAAACAAATCAAGATCATCCAATCCAAAAGCCAAGGGTTAAGGTCGGAGAAATCTAACCTAAGGAAGAAAATTCATTATTCACTCTCCCTCAACTCTCCTCCAGCCTTCAACCTTCCAAAACCCTTTCCCATCTTCTCCAACCATTTCTAAGGCTTTCCCAAGCCTCTTCCCACCATTTCCAAGCCTCAAATCACTATTTTAGTGAGGAGAGAGCATTCTAGAGAGAGAAAGAGGATTTTTCAACACAACTTTTGATCTCGAAAGATCTAGCTCTTGGTGTATTCATCAAAGTTGTATAGGATCACTGCAGCTTTTCAATGAGCCTAAGATCTCAAAAATCTGACAGTTAGATTGTAAGTTATGCTCATTTTAAGTTTAAATTTTAATTTGAAACTGCTCAAAAATTTCATTGCTTGGGGTCTCCAAACTCTAGGCAATGAAAGTTCATATTCCTATGAGCCTATGTTTCAAATTTCGTTAAATTTTAACAAGTATTTTGAAAGTTATGAGTATTTCAATTTTCTAGTTCATTTTGAGCTAAAACGGCCTTGATCGATCTCGGCCGTCCGATTTTCTATCTTTCTCGATCGGAATGCCACACGCCGCCGCCGTTTTGGCGCCGATCATTGCCAATGATTGGCGCCGGTTATTAATGGACTTAAAAATTTAAAAAAATAGTCACAACTTTCAAAATTCATAGTAAATTCGTTTCTCCACCAAATTGAGTATTTTTGAGCTTGTTGGAAAGATAATTTAGCCTAGTATTTATTAAAATTAATTTTGAGTTGATTTGATTACTGGATTGTGAGATATTTTCATTTCTTTGAAATCAGTTTTTTATGATTTTCTCACAATCCAATGGTCAATTGAGCCCCAAATTTTGGTGGAATGTATTTGGGTATCTTAGGCATACACTATAATTTTCTTAGGTTCAGATACCCATTGAATTGCTATGATGTAAATTTTTAAGGTAATTGGTCTATTTTTGACCTAAAACTTTGAAAATTCATAACTCCATTTTTCTATAGAATTAGGCTGCATAACTTTTGTGGTGTGATTGTATATGTGTAAGGGTTAGACAAACTAAATTTCAAGCCTATTTGAATAGTAGATACACCTAGAAAAAATAATTAAAAAAAAGTCTAGAACATTTAGAAAATTCCTAGGGGGTTGTACACACACCCAATAGGGGTGAAACTTAAACATAGAAAACTTAGTGGCGTGATGAACCCTAGGTTCGAATTTCACTGAATTTGGAGGTCATTAGGTTAAAAAATTAATTACTCAAAGTTTCAGCCCTTTTGAGGACCCAGAAAATTCAAAACAATGCAATAAATTCATATTAAGTCCAAAAATTACAAAAAATATCTCAAATTTACCAGAACTTAGTCCTCTACCTAAGAAAAATAAAATTCCCTTGACTAGACTCTTAATTTAACTTTAATTTAACTTTTAATGAAAATTAATAATTAATTATATTAATTAATTAAAAATCATTAAAAATCCAAAATAATTTCCAAACACCTAGAAACACTCCCATGGGTCATTCCTAACCTTTGGGATTGATTCCATGCAGTTTGGGATGCGTTTGGATCAGAATGATCAAAACATTCCTAATTAGGCAATTTTTAAAAATTTAATACATAGTGAAACTTTGAAAATTCATAACTAATTATAGAAAAATTCAAATTGAGCAAACTTAATATCAATAAACTCTAATTAAGGTCTAGTATTTTCTAAAAATATTAAACCTCCAAAATCTGGTCAAAGTCAAACAGTCAACTTTTCAGTCAACCGTAGTTCAAATCTAGGCCCGAACTTTGAAAAATCATAACTTTTCATAGAAAACTCCAAATTGAGCATACTAATAGTTTAAAAACTCATCATAAGGTCTAATATTTATTAAAAATTTAAAACTTATAAAATTAACTCTAAATTAAAAAGTCAACTTTTGACCATTTAGTTAATTGATTAAAATAATCCAGAAAATTCTAAAATTCAATAAATCATTCAAAATTCTAGAAAATATCAATTTTATTTTAAAACCAGCAACCAATTAATTTAATTAAAAATTAATCAATCATCAAACCTTAATCAAACTCAAATCACTTAATTATATCGGGTACTACTAAATAACCCAGGCCTACGAGGCTATTAACTTAGCCCCAAGGAAGGTGAAATAAACTTCACAGTCTCGATGAGCAACAAAGGTAGTAATCATTTAACTATTAAAATGGGTTTAATTTAAACTTTAATATACTAATATTTAAACTTTAATTAAACCTCTCTTTGAGCCTTCCACAAATTCAAATATTAGATAATTTGAACAAATTACCCATCCTAGGATCTACCCCAACCACACGACCTACTACACACACTTTAGATGATTTGATAGGACAACCAACTCTAGATCTAGGCTAGGCCGGTGTTTACTTTTCTACTGTGTGATTGAAATTGGTTGATATATTTATTTACTTTTACTGCATTCTGTGGATTGATGTGATGGGCGATTAGATTACCCTTAGGTTAGGAACAATATGGATGCTCACTGAATTTTCTGCAGGTGGCCATGCTCGTGCAGGGCAATAAAGGGGGGCTAAATAAATAATAAATATAAATGCTACAGGTGCTTCAGCTGCTTAGTCCCCAAGTAAAAAGAGTGTGGCCAAGTATGTTTACTTTTATATGCACATATATATAACTGCTTGGGATATATTTTAATATTTAAATGCTTAGGATAACCCTGCAGGAGAGTCTAGAATTTTTTATTTTTACATTCATGTAATTTATTTGAGTATTGAATTGTGAAAGTGGCACTATGAGTTTGGGATACATAGATCCAAAGGTTGGATTCCAAAGAGGAAAGGATACCCCTTTGGGGGATAGTCCTTATCCATTTGGAACTCCAAATTTGGATCATTTTACTACCCAAAAGTAGAAAAAATAACCTTCCCCTCATGGGAAGAGTTCTCTTTTTCATTTGGGTATCCAGTCATGAAGAATCCAAGGAGCTCGAGGAGGAGAAGACCGAGGAATTGAAGACAAAGAATATCCCACTCAAAGTCACTTGCGTCTGTATTAGGATTAGAATCCGGGTTGTTGTTAATGGTGCCCGGCCACTTTTAATTTATGTAAATCTGGGTTGTAATAACCAAGGTAATTTGTCTATGGATATTTACTTAATTAATTTGATTATTTAATGTATTGTGATTTAATTTAATTGCGTATAGGATTGCCTATTTTTCCTAGTTCTTTGGCGCTTGCATGTCATTTTTGTTTTAGCCTGGACTTCGTTAGGCTCTTTAAGGACCAAACGTATTTTTACTCATAACTTAGATTTAAAATTTTAAGATTTAAATAATATAGAAACTTAATGATCTAGGAAATAGCCGGAATCATCCGGGGTCGCATGCATATTATTACATCTCTCTCCCTCCTTGCTGTTGACCTTATTTTCAGTCCAGATCCAGAGCCTGGGTCAACCTGGGTTGACCAGGTCAACCTGGGTTGACCAGGTTAACCTGGGTTGACCCAATTAACCCATTAAGCTCAAATCAAATTCAAATCTACTCAAGCCCAATCTTTGGCTCAACCTCTGGCCCCCCTGACCTAATTGACTAGGTTGACCAAGTCAACCCTTGACTTGGTCAACCCAAGTCTTCCCTTGGTCAAATTAACCTATTTAAGCCATTTAAACCCCTTTAATGCATTTAGTGCCTTTCCTATTGATCCCTAATCAAGACCACGGCCCACTTGATTAGTTTTCCCTCCTAATCAATCCCTAACTCAATCCTAGCTGTCCAACTTAGGTTTAGAGCTATATATAGGAGCCTTAGGGTTGTTTGGAGGGGGGGACTTACTCTTACTCTAGACCTAGATGCTCCCAAGCCTTGAGATTTGGCATACGAGCTCCCTAGGTCTTCCTCCACCCTTCCCAAGTCAAACCCCGCCGGTCAAGCCCGCTGGCGATGATCTTTCCGGCGAACCGAGACGAAACTCCTTCCTAGATGAATTCCGGCCGATCTAAGACGAATCAAGGCCCGAGTTCAACTAGGGAAATATACGTGGACAATCTACAAGCTCAACAAACCCAAGATCGCCCGAATCCACCGTGTGGATTAGGTATAATCCTTAACACTAGTTAGATACACTTATGATTAATTAACATAGTCATTAGTGCATTTTAATCTAAGAGAATTATACCACACGAATGCTCTTCATGTGTATAGTCTAGGGTTAAAATTTCGTGTAATTTGATCAAGTAAATTGATCAAACGAGGCGTTTTATCGTTTTGGCTCCCAGGTTAGGTCTCCGCCCGTCAGAGATCGATCCTGACCGTTGATCTCATGATCAACAGTCGGGATCACGTTATTCCGCGGTTTGGATCAACCGCGTATTTGAATCCCGCGGTCGATCTCTCCGTCTGGCGCCATCTGGACCATTGAGCCAAACTGCGGAGGATCTGACAGCGCAGCGCGCTGCTGACTCGGATAAGTCAGCTGCCGCGCCGTTCGCCAATCATTGGCAATGATTGCGCCGTCGCGCAATCATTGCCAATGATTGGAAAACACGTCCGTGGTTCGGGGCAGCGAATCAAGAAGCGACGCGTGGCTGACCGCCGCCGAATTAACGGTTAATTAAAGTGTTAATTAATTTTAATTAGTTTTTAAATCAGATTTCTTTAAAAAATCATAGAAAATCCATTTTTGATCCAAAAAATATGTATAATATATCAAATTGTTCGTATTTTCACACTCTTTAATTTAAAATTAAAACTATTTTAAAATAATATTTTTATTTTTGAATACTTATAAAACAGTAAGATTGACTATTTTAACTATCATATTTATATTTATATTTATATTATTAGTATTATTATTATTATTATTATTATTATTATTATTATTATTATTATTATTATTACTAATTATTATTGTTATTAGTATTATTATAATATTAATATTATGATTAATAATACTATTATTTTTAATAATTATATTATTATAATTAATATTTTTATTATTATAATCCTAATTATTATTGTTATCAGTATTATTATAATATTAATATTATAATTAATAATATTCTTATTTTTAATAATAATACTATTATGTTAATACATATATTATTGTAATATTAACATCAGATTATTATTAATATTAATATTGTCATTAATAATATCATTCTTTTAATGATGATATTATTATGTTAATATTTATATTAATATAATATTAGTATTTACTGTTATTAATATTATTATAATATTAATATTATTAATTAATAATATTATTATTACCCTTAATAATAGTATTATTATGTTAATATTAATATCATTATAATATTAATATTTATTATTTAATATTATCATAATATTTTGATTATTATTATTTAGATTTATTTTAAAATCCAGGTATCATTATATCTGATTTATTTTAAAATTATTAATTATTTTTTTAAATATTAATTATTTCAAAATATTTAAAATTTATTTTTAACCTATTTAACTTAGGAAAATCATAACTTTCTCGTTTTAAATCGGATTTTGACGCACAATACCTCGTTCTTTTCAGAAAAATGTGAATTTTAATTTAAAATTATTTCTTGTATCTGATTCTATCTTTTCTGGATGTTTTCTGTATTACTTTGTTATTTTACTATTTAAATATTATTTAATTAATATAATTAATTATTTTAAAAGAAAATTATTTTAAAACCCCTTGGTGGCTGGTAGACCTTCTATGCTTATGAACTGAAGTATTTTCAATTATCTTATTTTCAAATTTATATTATTATATATTTATAATATTTATGTATTTTAAAATGATTTTAAAATTACATATTATTTAAATCTTTTAATTTTGGGAGGTCCTCCCCTTGTGAAACTTTAAACTTAGGCTATGTATATGAAGAAAAATTCATGTGGGAGAAGGATTAGTGAATGATTGTGTCCCAAGCATTCACTAATCACTTCATAATTAGGCTTCTTTACTTAGTATTTTCGTAGTCCTTGCATGTGTAGGTTGCACAAGCAGATAGCCTAGGCTCTCCTAGATCTAAGGATTTGATTAGTGTGTTTATATTTGCTGCATTCACCCTCTATGTTATGCTTAAGGGTTAGTTACTTCATTTTATTCCTATATAACGTAGTGACACCTTAAGGACAATAATTAAGGACCGTCTAGCGAACTTAGGATATTCCTAGGAGCTAGGATAGGTCCCGGATTGCTGTGGAACTTTAAACACTACCATTTAGCGACATCTAGAACCCCCTAGAATTTTTTAGGAATTTTTTGGACTCATTAAAATACTTAATTAGCAAACCCTAATTTATCCGTTAATTAAACCTTAGAAACTTCAAAAAAATTTAATAAATCCATTTTAAATCATAAAAATACTCATAATACCTCAAACTCTCCAGAATTCAGTCCCAAACCTTAGATAATTAGAGCCCCTTAATTGGACTTTAATCCGGACTTTAATTAAACCTTAATCAAAAATCACATTTTTGACTTAATTAAATCATTAAAAATTATTAAAAATCCCAAATTTTCCCTAAACACTTGGGAACACCTTCTTAGGTCATTTCTGACCTTTGGGGGTGATTCCAATTAGTTTGGAGTTGATTTGGGCCAAAACCCCTAAAGTACCCCTAATTAGCCAGTTTCGATAATTTATTTAATCGCCCCAACTTCTAAAAATTATAACTAATTACAGAAAACTCCAAAATGAGCAAACTAAAAGGCACTCAACTCTAATTAAGGTCTAGTATTTATTAAAAATATTAGGTATCCAGAAATCAGCCTAGAATGAAAAGTCAACTTTCCGGTCAACCGTAGCCTATAGTCTAGAGCCCAAAACTTCTAAAATTGATAAATTTGTGTAGAAAACTTCAAATCCAGCAAACTCAAAGGCATTCAACTCACATTATGGTCTAGTATTTATTAAAAATATTAAGATTCCAGAAATCAACTAAAATCAAAAAGTCAACAATCCAGCCAAACTTAGTTCAAAATAAGACCAAAACTTCAGAAATTCATAACTTGGGATAGGAGAATCCAAATTAGGCATGTTAACTATCTAACTGATCAGGTTAAGGCCTAGTATTTTATAAAAATATTATCTATTCACAAATTCTCTTTAATCAAAAAGTCAATTTTGGACCCCCCTTTGCCTAGTGTACAGGTGGACCCCGAACCTCCTAAGACTGACTAATGCAATTTACGAATGGTATACTCTCGCTAAAATGGATTTTTAAACTTTAAATATTGTCACCCTAAGCATTAAAATTGACCTACACATCAAATCAACTAAAATAGATCCTAATTCACTAATATTTATACTTTAATTAAAACTCCCTCTTCAGACCTGCAACAAATATGGATAGTAGGCAATTGTAACTAATCACCTAGCTTAGGATCTACCTCAGCCACACAGGCTTCTACACACACTGTAGAATTGTTTGCTAGGGCTCCACTTCTAGACTTAGGTTAGGCCGGTGTTTACTTTTCCTGCTGTGTGCCGAGCTTTTCCGGATTTCATTGCATATTGTGATTGAACTATTGATGTGTTTGCTTACCTTTACTGCATTCTGGGATTGATGTGATTGCACGATAGACTACCCATAGGTTAGGATCGATGTTGATACTAACGATGTCTTCTGCAGGTGGCCATGCTCATGCATCGCTAAATAAAAAGGGGGGCAAAATTCATGATTTAAATACTAATATTGTTTCATGTAGATGCTTCAGAAATTGCTCAGTCCCCTTAAATAAATGAGGACTAATTGAAAATCATTTTAAATTGCTACAGGTGCTCCAGAGCTCGCTTAGTCCTCAAAATGATTAAGAGCATGGCCAAGTGTGGCTGTGATTGAGTATCTTTATTTTCCCTATAATTACTTGTGATATATTAAACTGCTTTGGATGATTTTTTAGGATAACCTTGCAGGAGAGTCTAGAATTTAATACTTTCTATTAATATAATTATTTGTAATATTGGTATTGAGTTGTGAAAGTTCATTTTGAGTGGGGATACTAGGATCCAAAGGTTGGATTCCAATAAGGAAAGGACACCCAGTATGAGGATAGTCCTTTTCTATTTGGAAATTCAAATTTGGATCATTCTACTACTTGAAGAATCCAAGAAAGCTGAGATCCAAGGAGTCCAACGAAGCTGAGATCCGAGGAGTCCAAGAAAGAGGAGATCAAGAAGATGAAGAGCAAGTGTATCCCACTCAAAATAACTTGCGTCTGTCCTAGGATTAGAAATCTTGGTTGTTGGCAGTGGTGTCCGGCCACTTTATTTTCTGTAGACCCTGGGTTGTAATTAAGGGCAGTTGGCCTATGGACATTTATTAATTTATTTGGATAATTATGATGTGTTGTGTTTATGATTGTGTGCCTCTAGGGTTGCTTGCTTTTTCTAGTTTCTTGGCATTTTGCATGTCGCTTTTGATTTAGCATGGATTCCGTTAGGCTCTCTAAGGACTAAAACTTTTTCTACTTGGAACTAATATTTAAAATTTTAAGGTTTAAGTAATTTAGAAACTTAACGACCTAGGGAATTATCGGAATTGTCCGGGGTCGCATGCATATTAATGTATTTCTTCTCTCCTTCTATAAGACATTTCCCCGCCTGCGGGTAGAGTCCGGATAATCTGACCTATGAGGATGAGGTACCGGACCTGGGGAAGCCAGTCTAATTCTAAAAATTATTTTTATAAGCCTTTTTAAAGTTCTATGCATACCTGATTTGGAAGCTTCAATTAGCATGCATTGCATTAGAAACTAATTAAATCAAAATTTTAATTGCATTAGTCATAGGAGCATTCACCCAACATCAGTCTAGGGCCAATTAGGAAATCCTCTAGACGTCGGCCCTATTTCCAAGGACTATAACCTACCTACCCATCTTTCATAAATGACTGGACAGCATGGTTTTGAAGCGACTAGGTGGTTAGCTGGCTCCCCAATCCAGGCCGGGATAAGTCCAGATTTTGCGTTGCATTAGTTAGGACACGGGTGTTAGTGTTACGTAGAATACTAAACCCATTAGATTTAGTATTCAAGGCTACTATTGCTTCGTAGTATGCCTCATCGGTAAGTAGGTCTTCTGTCTGCCAGAGACCATAAACCCTACATATCCGCATCACACGGATGACGCCACCTCCATCCTTCTCTCATGCATGCTTCGAGTGCATGATTTTCTTTTCTCCAGTTTCTTCTTACTACCTTAGTCCCTCTGGATACAGATATGAGCCACGCATGTTGACTAAGCCTAGTTGAACCTTTCTTCCTCTTTGAGTAGGATTTCTTAGTCTTATCCTTTTGTGCCAATCCCAAGTTGGGAAGAATAATATAGAATCCTTAATCGAGAGTTTTCTCAGGCTCCGACTTGCGATGTAATTAACCACGGGGGCCTGCACCCATGGGAAATCATATCCCACTCTCAAATAAATCCCATTCGAGCTAATGTATCGGGTGGGGGAAACTTGTTGTGATTAGATCGTACATATTATTATTCAATTGGGGTGTGTTGGTGAGAGCCGCTACCCTCAATGGTTAATCGTATGTGTGACCGAATCTGCCCTCCCATTGGACATACCGTTCCCCGGTATGAGTTGCCCCTTTCGGAGGTCCACACTTGCTATAAGACACTTCCCCGCCTGCGGGTAGAGTCCAGATAATCCGACCTATGAGGATGAGGTGCTGGATCTGGAGAAGTCTAGTCTTTTCAAAAAAAATTATTTTATAAGTATTTTTTAAAAATTTCATGCATACTAGATTTGGATACTTTAACCAGCATGCATCGCATTAAAAACTTATTAAATTAAAATTTTAATTGCATTTTAGTCTAAGCATTCCACCCAACATGAGTCAAGGGGTCAATTAGGAATCTGCTCTAGATGTCTACCCCAACTTCTTAAACCAATCTTAAATAATGTCCCTAACTACTCTACATTAAAAGACCGGACTCATGATTTTGAAACGTTTAGGTGATTTAGCTGGCTCCCCAATCCAGGCCGGGGTAAGCCCAGATTTTGCACTGCATTAGTTAGGTTAAGACTATTGTGGTCCAATGTCCAAATTTAGATTTAGGATCCGGGGCAGACTTTGAGTTATAAGACCCCAACCCCCGGGAATGTAATTCCAAATTTCTAATAAAATATTCAACTCAAATTAAAGCATCTCTCAATCTAAAATTTAAAGCCCAATATTTAGCTTAGGTCGGGGCGCTTCTGAACTATTTCAGAATCCTAAAGTGTCTCCTACCATTCCTCTTTTGACTCTAAAATAACTGCTCAAACTTGATCCACTCCCTATTTGAGTTCTAAACTCACCTCTTTGGTATCACTCCTAAAAATCTCTAAACAAAATTTCTGTCATTATTTTAATCGAAAGTTTTCGTAGGAGACTCCGATCTCCCACGATGTAATTAACTACGAGGGCTTGCGCTCGTAGGAGATTTAGAACCCATATCTAATTTTTTAAAAAAATTGATTTTTAAAACTCAATTAGTCCTCTTTGGGGAAGTTAAATTACTAACGATCATTATCGTTATATTCGAACGATTATTGATAAATGATATCTTCTCCCTTTAGGGAGATATATCTTTTATTAAAATAAATTCGAATATGAAACTAACGATCACTCCTCTTGATTATCCTAGCTCGATATTCGACTGAACTTTATTTTGACCCTTTAGGGGCCATACGAAGTTCTCTTTTAAATCTGGTTACGATATTCAAGGTAGAATTTATAATTCTAAATCTGAACCCTATCCTGAAATTTTATTTCTACCTCCCGAGGTGGTGTAATATTTTTGATGGGATGTTTGATTTTAGAATTAAATTTTAATGTCAATTTTGAATTCCCCAAAGAAGACTAAAATTTTTAAAACCCACTTTCAAACACCAACACTGCTACATCAAAAATAAGCTCTTCATATGGTCTAGTCATTTGATCTTCATCAAATATTTCAAAAGCTGTGGATGGACCGGCATGAGTATCTCTATGTGGCTCATACTCGCCATGTCAGATCCAAATTCAGTAGTCTGGAATAAATCCCCTACGATATAAATCAACCTTCACATCATCGGGCTTGAGGAATGCTTGATTTTTGTGCTTCGAACATGGACATCTAAACATTCCATCGAACTTAAATGAAAGTAGTTGAGATGCAACTTGAATAAAAGTCTCAACTCCCTGTATAAATTCATCTGTCAATCATCTTCGACCCGGTAATAATCTGTTATACATCTAATATCTTTTTTCTTGGATAGTCATTTGGATGTTAAAGCAAAAACAAATGTTTCCCTACATATAAAGTTGTGAAATCAATTATTAGATGATATCCAGCGTGAACAAGTGTACATTATTTAATTTTGAACGAGCTAAGAGAGGAGAACACTAGGACTAATAGAACATAACTCAATTCAAAACTAGTAAGCTGGCATCCAAATAAATGAAATAAAATTAAAATTAAAAAATTACTACTCTCAGAATAACCGATAAGCGATTTCCTCGCATGCAACGAAAAAAGTAGGCAATATAAAATAAGTGCTTAGGGCTTGCAAACCAAGGGTCCACCACAGCTACAAGGTCCAACGTCCACCAAAACTCCTCCGGCAAATGTCACCAAATCATCCAACAAACACCTCCCAAAAAATAGCGAAGGGGAAAGGCAAGACTCCACTCCACATAACTTTCCAAAATAATGACCTAAAACAGCAGCTCAAGCATTAATGAGCTAGAACCAAGCGCTCCCAAAAACACAGCCCAAAACCAAGGAGCCAAGCCAAACCCAAGAAGCATCCAGCAACCCAAAAACTCAAAGAACCGAACTAGCTAGCACACCCAAAGTTTGCCATGCCCAAGCACTACCTACTCATGCTTATTGGATGTCTTTCATCATAGGGTAGCATAAAAAAATCAAAAGAAACTAATCCACTTATCTTCCACTGGAGCTACTCCAACCTTTTTATGTATATGCTCATTTTGTATCCGGTCTTTAATAGTAAAGCCACTAATCCACTTGAGCATCCTAATCTCTGCAATACTTAACTTAATATTATGCTTCTCTTTTAATGGCAAAATTCTGCACAATAAAGTATTGCAGGTCTCACCAACATTTTATAGAATTTTTTCGTAAAGTTAAGGGGGACTTATCAACAAGAAGAATATCATCAACAAAAAGCATACACAAGGGTACAACCTCATGCAAATTTCTAGTGAGAACATCCATGACTAAAGAAAAAAGATATGGATGGGCTTAAGACTGATCCTTAATGTAATCTAATTGAAATAGGAAAATACTTGGTCAAACCACCTTGTGTTCGAACACAAGCAATAGCTCCTACATACATATCCCTAATGACTTGAATATTATAAGCATTATTAACTATTCAAATTTTATTATATGTTTTCTCTAAATGAATAAAAATCATATGTAGATCCTCCTCATTCTCTCTATACTTCTCCATCAAACCTCTCAATAAATGTATAGCCTCCATAATAGACCTACTTGACATGAATCCAAATTGATTTTGAGAAACAGGAACATCCATGTCTAGTGAGAATAGCTAAAAATCAAGTTCAACTTGAACTCTCTCTCTAATCTTATCAACAAGAAGAATATCATGAGCAATAAGTAAACACCAAGGTACATCCTCTTCAAAATATCTAGTGAGAACATCCATGAATAAAGCAAAAACAAATGACTTGTTGGTATTGCAAATTTCAGAAAAAATAAAACCAAACCGAAGGGAGCTCGTCAGCAAAGGTAACTCGTCGGCGGCCTAACAATGTGCGAGATCGTTGGCCGGAGGGAGCTCGTCGGCGGCCGGATTCCTGCGCAGTTGGCCGGAGGTACGATTGCGAGTGAGCGTATGCAGGGAGAGAAAATTGAAGAAATGAAGATGAATGGCTCGGGATGGCCAATATTAGGTTTATTTCCGGCTGTTATGGCCACCGGAAAAATTTACTTAACATCGGCGGCCAAAGCCGCCGGTATTAGCGACGGTAAAATATAAAACCGGCGGTTTTGCCGGGGGTTACCATAGCGCTGCTAATTCCGGTGGTTTTTAATACAAAATCCCGGTTAATACCGGCGGTCTAAACCGTCGTTATTACCGACGGCTAACGAACCGCCTGTAATAGCTGCCGGTAAAACCTGAATTTCCTGTAATGTTTCCCAAACGAAGCCAAAGTAATAATTTTTTTTATTGTTGCTTTTTTTTCTAAGGTTGAATTTCAAAAATAGCTGTTGATTATTAGTATACATCATTTTAGTCACAGAATATAATATTGCTCTAATTTAGTCCCTCAACTATACATAATTAATCCAAAATAATCATTTTGGAACTAAATTGGATCAATTTTGTAAAATTAAGAGACTAAATTGAGAATAATTTTATATTATAATTATAATGTGAAGTAATATTTTGGATCAATTTTCGCCATACATGAATAGCCTCTTGATATTATGAAGTTTCTTTGTAAATAGAATGAAAAAACTTTTAAGAAAAAAACCATAAAGTCATGTTTGAATTCTCTTTCATTTTCGGTTTTTATTTTCCATTTTCAAAATAGATTAGTAAGTGAAAACATATTTGATAATCATACTTTTTTTTATTTGAAATTAAATTTGATTATTTTTTAAATTATGAAAACACGTATAATGACATTGTTCACATATTTTGATAACATAACTAAATGATTGTTTTGATTATTTGGATTAAATAGGCTAATGTATATTACTTATATTCATTAAGAATTAAAAATGCTAACAATGATTAATTAATAAAATAATTAAGATCACAGATTTAATTATGTTAACCGATTTTAATATTTAGATTTAGAATTGAAACATAGCCAAATTTTGATTATGCACACAACTTTATGCATATTTGAATTGAAATTTTAATAATCAAATAAGTCTATCCAAATTATAATTTCGGCAAATGAAGGTCTTAACGAGGCGAACTCATTGACATAGTGATCTGATTCAAGCTCAAACGAGCATAAATCAAACACTTGAAACATAAAAGAAAACTTTGGGACATTAATTAAAAGATCAAATTATATTCAAATCTCAAATGTTTATAGTCAAATCGAGTGCATCGACGAGATGACTATAACGAGCCCAATATCGCTTAATTTTGACACTATTACGAAACTTAAATTATAGAAAAATAATATATGATCAAGAGAATCAATACATGTTATCTAACAGTGTTGTATATTTTGGTTATTTATGGAGCATGTTACTCTCAAAATTTATAAAGAGACCCCCACTCTTTGTAAAAAGGGGACTGTTGCTTGAAATTCAAGAGAGCTCAAAAGTTTAAAGAATCACAAAACTCCATCAGACCACTGCCTGATTGTTGTCGTCGTTCAATCACTATGATACCATTTAAGATCATTTGATCACCGTTGTTCGACTATACCCTCCCCCCGCTTTGACTACGATCATCCTACTATTGTCACTCAATTATAGTCCTACAACAATCATCATGCAACTATGGCTCTCTAACCATTATCGCCCAACTTAAAATCCCTTAATCACTATTGCCCAATTTCAATTCTCCAAATACTGTTGCCTGACTTTTGTCCTTATACAGTCTCTTAATTATTGTCACCTAACTTCTGTCCGATAAATATCACTTGGTTACGATCATCCAACAAAATTTTCTAGTGACAGACCTTTGACTATCATCACCAGACTACAACCACCAACCACCATCGACTAACTTCGATCCTCCGATCACCATCACCCAACAAATAAAGGCCTTCAAAATAATTTGAATATGATACATTGGCATAACATAACAAGGTAATACATCAATTAAAAATATTCAATTATACTTAATTATAATTTAAGAAAAATTATGTTTAAGAGCGCCCATATCTATAAGTGTTAGTCAGTTGGTAAATATTTTAAAATTACTGCTAAGGATTTAGGATTTAATCTCACCTACAATAAATCTATACTCTAGTGTTCAATTTCTATCACTCTTGCATCTTGTAACTTTGGGAATGTATGCAACCATACTCAAGCTCCTCTAAATGGGCAGCTTAACTGTCAGTGATTATTCAGCTGTATGGCTTATGCCCTCCTCTGTAGGCAAATTATTAGGTGCGGACACCAGATGGAGAGAACCGTCTGATTTTCTCTCTATACAGTGAAAGTACAGTCAAAGCGCAACTGCTACAGTAAATGCGCTTTGACTACCCTTTGAGTTTTAGAGTTTATTGATGTGCCTACTGGAGCAGTCAAACTCTGATTACGTTTCTTAGTAAAAGATTTTCACTACAAATTAAGGACAAATCCAAAATCATCTGAGCAAAAAATTATTCTTTGATTTCTGCAAATATAAAAGATGAGAAAAAGATAGTAGTCATGGTACCAAAATGAACCATGTTAGAGAGACAGAAACGACGATAGTGACTACATTAATGCAACAAAGTGGAGATTAGAAGTTGAGAAGAATAATTGAGAACAGTTATTTTAGAATTTGTTGCATGTTTCTCTTAGAATTCTTTTGAGAAGATTACAATTTTAATAAAGGTAGTTGTAAAGTTGTTGCAGAAAAAAATATTTTTTTTAAAAGCTGTTGTAGGAAGCAGCTTCCTAGCACAAAAAATTTCTTGAAAGTAGGGAAAAAGAAAGGGTCAAGCAGAAATTTAGGTTGCGGTTTGAAAAATAAAGCAATATGAAAGTTATCCTAAATGAAGTCTTAAGCTTCGTTTTCGTTCGTGACAATTTTCTTATTGCTTTCTATAGAAACATAAAGATAGAGGAGAATCTTGAAGAGGAGAATATTATTCTTATTTAATTACAGAGAGGGAATAGTAACATTATATAGAGATAGATGAGGCCGGTTGAATACAAGAGGACCTATCCTAGGATGCCACCTCATCACCTAATACCTAATCGAACTAATACAATACATTTATATTTTATCAGTGGGTTCTAATATGCCCCTGCAAACTGATGGGTCTTGAGTGACCGTCAGTTTGGAATGAAGTTGATGGAACCTAGGTGTAGATAGAGATTTTGTGAAGATATCAGCCACTTGATTGATCGTGCTGATGGGAAGAAGACTAATATGGTTCTGTTGTAGGTGGTCCAGAATGAATTTTTGATCGATCTTGATATGCTTCATGCGAGCATGGAAGACCAGATTATTAGCTAAAGCGATAGCCGAGGTGTTATCGCAGTATAGTGGAGTTGGATAATCTTGAGGTATGCCAAATTTCGTGAGAAGGCGACAAGTCCATATTATGTCGGAAGTGAGCGCCGCGAGTGCTCTGTATTCAGACTCGATTGAGAATCTGGCTACGGTGTGTTGTTTCTTGACGGTCTAAGAGATTAGTGTGTCGCCCAAAAATGAACAATAGCCTGATGTTGATCTCCGAGAAATGGGGTCTCCGGCCTAGTCCGCATCTGAAAAAGATTTGAGAACTAAGTTAGTTTTTGTAATCAGAATACTGAAGTCTTAACGTACCTTTGATATAGCGGAGAAGATGTTTGATCAGGTATATATGCTGAGGCAGTGGTTGATGCATGTGGTGAGATAGAAGATTGACGATGTATGCAATGTTCGGGTGAGTTAGTGTCAGGTATTGTAATGACCCAGTGAGGCGACGGTAAAGGGTAGGATCTGCTATGAGCGAGTCAATTTGGAATGTCGATGGTAGTTTCGTGCATGTTGGATTGGAGAGGGAGTTGCATTGGGTTAGATTCTCCTGTTGTAATATTTGAGCTGCATACTTCCATTGTGACAGGAAGTATTGATTGCTTAGGTGATATATTTTAATTCCCAAAAATTCATGTGCTTCCCCTAAGTGTTTCATGGAGAACTGTTTGCTGAGTTGATCCATTATGTTGGTGAGAACTTCCGGGTTGTTTCCTGTTATGAGAATGTCGTCAACATATATTAGGAGGAAAATTTGAACCTTTGCCTTGTGGTATATGAGCAAGGATGAATCGAATTGACTATGCGAGAATCCCAGTGACACCAGAAACTTTGTGAACGTGTTATACTACTGTCTTGGGGCTTGTTTTAGACCATAGATTGCTTTGTGAAGATGGCAGACGTAGTCAGGACGAGTTTGGTCCTCAGAACCTTTTGGTTGGGCCATGTAAACTGTTTTAGATAGATTACCGTGAAGGAACGCATTTGCCACGTCTAGTTGTTGAACCTGCCAGTTATGGTAAAGAGCGATCGTGAGAAGTATGCGAATGGTTGGTAGTTTAGCCACCGGACTAAACGTTTCCATATAGTCTAAGCCAAATTCTTGATTATTGCATTGAGCGACCAGTCTTGCCTTGTATTTATCTACTAACCCGTCAGTATGAAGTTTAGTTATGTAAGTCCATTTACATCCCAGGATGGAAGCATCAGCTGGCGGCGGAACTAGACTCAATGTTCCCTGTTTTTGGAGAGCAAGAAATTCGGTAGCCATGGCTTGAAGCCATTCAAAGCTCTTGACAGCATCAATATAGGTGGTTGGATCCTGAGTGAGATGCGAAGGAGTGTGCTTGTGCAGAAGATTATACAAGTGGTAGGTTTGAGAGAACCGATTTTGCTGCAGGTGATCATCTGGTGCGACGGAACACTGAGAGGAGCTAGTTTCTGAGATGGTGTAGGTTGGGTTATCCGAGTGGTAGTAGATGCTTGAGTATTAGAGGTAGGCTGAGAGTTTTGAGTTGGTGGGAGGTTATAGCTAACTTGAGGCAGTCTAATTGAAGTAGCAACAGAGGGAACCGATGCAGGTGTGATAAGTAGAGGGGAAGGTTCGGATCGAACAGTGTTCTGCGTAGTCAAGACTTGAGAGAATGGAAAAATATGTTCATTGAAGGTCATGTGTCTTGACATAATTATTTTGTTAGTGGCACGATTTAGGCATTTATAGCCTTTATAGACATCAGAGTAGCCCAAGAATACACATGGAGGAGCTTTTGGTTGAAGTTTGTGACGTGAGTGAGCCGGAGTGAGAGGAAACCATTCACAATCGAATGTTCGAAGGTGACTGTAATTTGGTTTCGTGTTATGAATAAGCTCATAGGGAGATAAATTATTTGTAGTAGGGGAAGGCATTCTATTGAGAAGATAGACCGAGGTTAGCACATCATCTAGCAAGTAGGAGTAGGGAACCGAGGTCGTGAGTAGATGCGTCCTGACGATGCTTCCTCTCTGCTATGTCATTCTGCTCCGGGGTGTACGGACAGGATAGTTGATGGGCAATGCCGTGAGTACGAAGATAGGTATTAAAAGCATTGTTAACGAATTCAGATCCACCATCGGTCCGTATGGTTTTAATTTGATGCGAAGTATATTTTTCAACTTGATTTTTAAAATCAATGAATGTAGTTGTAACATCAGATTTTTGGCGTAAAGGAAAAAAGCCAGGTAAATCTAGAAAAATCGTCAACAAAAATCACATAATATTTGTATCCTTGAGAGGATACAATGGGAGCCGGTCCCCAGACATCCGAATGTATAAGAGCTAGAGGAGATCGTTAACGAGTTACAGAGTATTCAATGAGTTTATGACATTTGGACGCGTTACAAGATTGACACGTAACAGAATATTTTTCTATATTGAGATTGGGATTACAATGAGAAATCAACTTGAGAATTTAGTTATGCGGATGGTCGAGTCTGTGATGCCAAGGCTTATTCGACGAAGTGGAAGCATATAGCGCTTGATGTTGAGGAGAGAAAGACCCAAGTTGAATGGGGTATAAACCACCTTTACACGGTCCCCGGAGGATGATTTGCTGAGTCGTCAGGTCCTTCAGGGTATAACTAGAGGGATCAAAAATAATGGAAAGGTTGTTGTCTTTAGTTAGTTTCGAAATGGGCAACATATTAAAGTGAAGAGAGGGAGTGTGGAAGATTTGGGATAGATGAAGCTTACGAGATGGGGTCAGAAGGATTCTTGCCCCAATATGAGTGATGTTGACGGAGCTCCCATCGCCGATCGTTATTATATCTGATCCCTGGTAAGGGGTGTTGATCGACAGGTTGTCGAGGGAATTGGTGAGATGCGACGAGGTGCCCGAATCCAAGTACTAGTTTGCATTCGAGTTGTCAGACGTAGCAATCAAGGATGTGTTGGTGTTTCTTGAAGGAGGAGTGTACTGAGGATTTAATCTATGCCAGCAAAATTGTGCCGAGTTCCCTTTCTAGTAGCAAATTTGGTAGGTAATGGAGGAATTTGCAGTAGGCCGAGTAGATCCAGCAATATTGGAAGGATTTCTTGTACGGTTCCGCCGCCCTTGCCCTCGGTATGTGAATAGGGCTGCGACAGGATCGATGACGGAAGGAGCACGAGCTGCGTCAGAAGCGAGGTTAATTTCTTCACTTAAAAGAAGTGGGTAGAGCTGATCAAGACTAATGGGTGTGAGCATAGTCCTGATCGTGGTTTTGAAAGATTGATAGGAGGGGGGAAGACCATTGAGTATGTAAAGGATTATATCTTCGGTGTCAACAATAGAGCCAACAGCTGCGATTTGATCTACAAGGGTTTTGATTTCAGACATACAATGGGTCATAGTGGAGTTCTTGAGAGAAATGTTGTGAAGTTCATTTTTAAGTTGGATGACCTTGGAGCGATTTGTGGCTTGGAATCTTGTTTCTAGGGAAACCCAGATTGTAGCCGTGGATTCAAGGTTAATGACATATGGTAAAATCGAAGGAGAGATAGTTGAGCAAAGGGAGGCCGAGAGATTTTGATCGGTGAGAATCCACTGGGTATAGAGCGGATTGGAGGTGGATGAACCATCTTGGTTCGACAGAGTGGGAGGCGGAGGGGAAAACATAGGATCAAGAAACCTTTGAAACCCATTAGCATGGAAGATTTTGAGGATTTGTGATTTCCATATGGAATAGTGTCCGGGGCAAGTTGGATAGTGACGACGTTCTTGAGATTGGAGACGATGAACTTAAGAGTAGTCAGGATGAACGAATCTTCATTGGCCAAGTGCTCCTGATGTTCATCGAGTTGAGAGGAGGTGGAATGAGCCATGGAGCAGGATCTAGAAACATTTTCCTGATACTATGTAGAAACAGAAAGATAGAGGAGAATCTTGAAGAGGAGAATATTATTCTTGTTTTATTACAAAGAGGGAACATTACATTATATAAAGATAGATAGGCAGGCTGAATACAAGAGGACCTATCCTAGGCTGCCACCTCATCACCTAATACATGACCGAACTAATACAATACATTTATATTTTATCAGTGGGTTCTAATACTTTCTACATCAGTTTTCCAACAAAAAAGTTTCTTAAAAGCAAAGAAAAAATAATGTCCCAAAGCTGTCCCAAATGAAACATTAATCTCTCTATATTATTCTACAAAACAACGCACCATCAAAACATACATTGATTAACAAACATGAAGATCCATTTTCGAAAAAGAAATCGAATAGATAAGAAACCTCTAACAAAAAAATAAACCACATTTGAGGCAGAAGAAACTAAATATAACTACAAATAATTTGTCAGGTACTAATAAATGGCTAAATATGAATACTGCCAATATGAACAATTCTTCAACATTGAACCTCAACAAATCAAGATAAAAGAAGATTGAGAATTCATTGATAATTTGGTGCTGACAACCTCCTTACCAAAAGCAAAATTAAGTTCTGAACAAGATTAACATGTCTATACAATAATTCAAACAAAATTTTCCAGCAAAAGAACTGTGTGGCATTATGACAATTTCCCTTCACTCATCACTGCCTCAATCAACTATGTAGATATTAATTAGCAACAAACTGACAGATTATTAATTTATGAACAACATATGATAAATGTTGAATTCAAATTTGTTTGAGTCACACCAACCATTATGGAGAGCACAATTTGAAGAGTAAATATTCACTCCTTACACAAGAAAATTGTCAAATCACCATCTATTCAACTTCCCAATCACTCAAAACAAGAAAGCCATTTAAGATGCATAGGTTAATATAGTCCATTACAATTAAGATCACAATATAAAAGTAAAAATATTTCAAGAAATACAAGCCAATTTTAACAGAATGAACACTCACATTTGTTGGGGATGAGGAGTAAACACTACAATGACAAAACAAGCAAGAAAGTAAAAGCAGTGGAAAAATAAAAGACACTAGGATTTAATGTGGAAAAATTCAAAATAGGGAAAAAATCACGGAACCACACCACACCAAAAAATCCACTATGAAAATTAGGAGAAATAAATACACATCTCTCTTCTCTCTCACTCTCTACTTGCTTTCACTTCTCACATGCACCGTTCTTACTGTGTACTCACAAAAATACAAGAGAAAGCCAAGTAAATAATCCCAAGGGATGCAACCCTTTAGAAAAATGAGAAAGAAAACCGTCCAATCTGTGTTATAGCGCTTTGGCACTAGTTTGGGGTGCTGTGGCACTCAAGTTTCTGTTTGATGACATTGCGGAGCTCAAACTCGCAGCGCTGCAGCGCATACAATGCTGCAGTGCCAAATCCAGAGCGTTGTGGCCTCTGCTCTCTGTCAATCAGTGTTGGGGCGCTCAAGAACACAACGCTAGGGTGCTCGGGTACGTAATGCAGGGTGTTTTGCGGGAAAAATAAAATTTTTGAGCGCCCCGACGCTCAAGTGCTTTGCACCCAAATCCAAGCAAGGGATAAACCCCCCCGCACCCCTCAACAAGCACAACAAATTTGAGGTCCGAGGCAACAAAACAACCTGATTGATTAACACAATCAAATTTCATATATAACAACATTCAATTAAAAAAAAGATAAAATTTTAAGCTCATATAAAAACTCCCAAAATCCTTTGAGAGAGTTCGCACAGAAACCTTCGATTGTCGTATGAGTGAGTGCTTGCAAGAAACAAATACCTGGATAGCAATTGCAATGAAAGCAAGCAGCGAAGGCCATCCATCAAGCACGAGGGATTAGTGAATGCAAGAAGCCGGCTCGAGCGAGGAATAAAAAGGAAATTTAATAAGTATAACATACTAAATATCTAAGGAGTTGAAGAGGAGGTTCTTATAGTTCATTGATTCAATAATTAAGAGTAAAATTATCAAAACAGATAAAATGAAGATGAAATTTTAATGCAAGAAGAATCATAAATAATTTTTTATAATAATGATATAGATATCTATGATCGAAAATAGTGAATATTGCACCACAACAAACACGCTATACCTGAGGAGCCGAGGCGCACATCCAACGGGCTAACCCTTCTAAATTCAAATAAACCAAATGGGTAGCCTGGTAAAGAAAAAGAGATAAATGTCTCTTGGTTTCTCGAGTAGCTAACAGCTGCAGCAGAGCAACCGTGCATGTTAGAGCGTTCGGCAACGCTCCTATGTTACCGGCTGATTTCTCTTTTAACCGACGGCCGCGATGGCGAAGCGATTCCTCTTCCGTATCAGTAACTTTCCCTCTCTATCCGTCTTAATCACTTGCTGTTATTCATTTTAATGGCTTACGCAATCCATTCTTACCCTAATTTCCATAACCTTCTCTTAGTCGACGTACTCTAAGTTCCGAATATGGGGAATGCTGTCCAATCAATTAGTTGGCAAATAATTTGCTAAAAAGATCATCTTTTTACCAGATTCCTTCCTGCGCCTTGAGTACAAACGTGACGTGTATCAGCATCTCCTAAACGGCCAACTCAATAGGCGCCTCTCGCAACAGCATCAAGGGGAGGATGAGAAGAAGTTAGGGATTGCTGATTCGCCCAAGGATCCCATTCTGCAAAATTCTAGACTGCTCAAGCCAGGTTACGAGTCGGAGCTTCTCAGAGAGGGCTCCGACGATGACGATTCGACTGGGCGAAAGTGGAAGGTAGAACTCGCTTGGCTTTCCAAAGCTCTGGAACCGGCGTTGCAGCTTTACAAGTGGGCATCCACTGCAGGTCATATTGTTACTTAAGAGTTTCTTTTGGATGCATGGATGTTTAGGGTAGCTCGTTGTCACTTTTCGATATGATTGCATTTTACTCTATTGATATGCCATCTCCAGCTTATGTTCATCTTATAGGTTGGAATCCTATTGGCTATAATATGAGTAGCTTTTCTAGCGTTTAGATGGCAAAGCTTCTATCAATTTGTATGCATTCTTCATGGTTAACTCTATTGTTACTTATAATTGAACTAGGCATGAGCCAAAATCAAAATTTTGGAAATTTTTAGTACCTAATATATAGAACGGTTTGCTTATGTTATGCTTAAACCAAGTAAAAGCTCTGTAGGGCGAACAAATCAAGCATGCGTTTTGCTTTGATTTAAGAGCAGATGCTTTGTTGGCATGGAAGTTAGGGTATTCCCATTATATGTTTATTCGTCAAACACACTGGCTCTACTAACACCTGTTATGGCGCAGGAATTGGTGAAAAGCCGGCAATAGCACCAAGTACAAGATCTCTCTTTGAGATCCTTACAGATCTTCAAGTTAGTAAAGCTGGAATTCAAGAATGGAGTTTAAGTGACCTTACAGTTGGTCTATACCTTATCCACCTAAGTCAAGCATCAACTGCGAAGGTTGAAGATTTAAAGGGTGTCCAGATTAATTCTGAGTCTATGGTAATTTCCCAGTTTTTCCTATTACAGAGAAGTGATATTATTACGTAGGTACCATATTTCTGCAGACATTGTCATCATTTATACTTTAAAAGTCCTTTTCCAACTTTCTTTCTTTCAACATTCTACATCATTTAAAATATCAGTAATGTACTGACTTTGCCTTACTGCCCAGGTTCAAGAGCTCATTTACCACCTTGAGTTGGCTAAGGGATGTTATAAAGATAGCACATCAAGCATTGCACGACACTGCATGCTTCGAGAGAGGAACATTCTGAAGTTTGTAAAAGATTCTAGTTTACTACGCCCTGGATACTATATTGGGGTAGATACTCGAAATAAATTAGTAATACTTGCAATTCGTGGAACTCACACTGTCTATGACCTTATAACTAATGTGGTTGCTTCAAGTGATCAAAATGTGTCATTTGATGGTTTTTCTACTCATTTTGGAACTGCTGAGGCTGCTCGCTGGTATCTACACCATGAGATGGGAACCATTAGAAGACTCCTAGAGAAACACAAAGTAAATCTTGACGTCTTATGATGAAAACTGTTTTTTATTTCTTTTTCTTATTAAATGATTAGTATTTTTCATACCAATTCTGATTCGTAGATTTGTAGTTCTTAAAAAATTCCTGGGCAGGATTTTAGGTTGAGGCTAGTTGGACATTCCCTTGGAGGTGCAGCTGCTGCATTGCTTGCTATCATGCTGCGAAGAAAGTCTGCCAAGGAACTTGGGTTCAGTCCTGATATTATCTCTGCGGTTGGATTTGGAACTCCACCTTGTGTATCAAAGGAGCTAGCTGAAAGCTGTCTTAGCTATGTGTCCACTGTTGTGTTGCAAGTTAGCTGATTTTTTTTTTACCGTAAAAATTTTGTAGGTGCTTTATTCCTTTACCATTTGCAAAGTTTCATTTATTTATTGATATTTCCCAGGATGATATTATTCCAAGGTTAAGTGTAGCTTCACTTGCCAGATTGCGAAATGAGATTCTTGAAACTGATTGGTAAGTTTCAAGAATTAATTGCCTTTTGTGTCAATATTACCAATTGTTACTTTACTTGTTTTAGTCAATAAATAAGGATTACTATGTGCTATTCATAACATATTTAAGCAAACATTTAGATTGTTAAAATCCAATGTGACATTTGAGTAGTAAGTTGTTCCTATTTCACCGTTACATGGAGATTTAATTATATTCTTTTTTTTTTAAATTTTTTCAATTGAGTACTTTACTGTCAATGGCCTTTTTTGGAAGATTGGGTTTGTTTGGGGGACTTTTTTAGCGATAAACCAAATTCAGCAGCAGGAATAGCCAAATATAAACGTTGCTTAACTTCTTAGTCACAAAAGATCTATTTCCCCTTGAAAATATTTTGCTTAATATCTCTTCAATGATTGATTAATTTCATCAATTTTGATGTAAATTTTACAATTGGTTGCCAATCTAACATTAAGCCTCAATTGTTTCATGCCGGCTAAGGACGGGTAATAATGGTTATCAAAGAATAAAATGCCATACAAAATAATAATAATTTTTTTCATAACAATTTTTTTATGGTGACAAAAGAAGTGTGGGCTAATGAATGAAAGAACTACAACAATGATGATTTGCTACGTAGGGGGACTAACCTAGTCATAGATGTAAAGTTCAAGACAACTCAAGTTTTGCATGTAAAACCCCTTGAATAGAATGAAATTGAACTCTTAAATATCGAAGTGACTTTTAGCCTAGTAGGTGAAAATTTTTTGAGAACTCTATAGCTAAGCATGCTTGTATGGGAACACTTTCAGGATGGGCTCAATTTGCTACAATTGCAAATGATTTAGTATTCTAGTCTAGCCCACATTGAAGGAAGCATGGCGCTTCAAGGTGCAACATAAAAAAAAAAGAACAATAATGTTAAGAGGCAAGATATTTAAGTTATTCGGTGGAGTTTGCCTATCTCCAGTGCTCAAAACCACCAAAAAGAAATATCCTCTTTTCACTTTTTTTCTCTCCCTTCTTACAATCACCACTCTCCACCTTTTACAAGGTCATATGTTGCATTTTTGACTATTGTACTTTGTGGTTGATGTGTCCATTAGTTGCCACACATCACAGGAAATGGAATGGTGGTCAAGGATGAAAGGCCTCAGCATTTTCCATCATGGTTATTATGGAGATTGTTAGTGCGAGACCACTTAGCCTGGGCTACCCAGAGGCATGTCTTTTGGGAATGGCAAATAGAGAGGAGGCTTGCTAGCAATTGCATGGTTCGTGATGGGAGACAACTAGGGTTGGTCTCTTTGCTTGATCCAGGTAGGTGCTAACAAATAATAGCACTTATAGATGGACGATCTTGATTGAGTGCAAAAAATGAGGTGTCGAAATGAGGAAACAAAATTTTCAATTTGTAGTGGAGATGTGAATTGTAAGAGGGCTAACTTGATTTTGTTGTTAGATCCAACAATTTCATACAAATTCTGTAATAGGGGTCATGGCATTTGCTTCAGTCATACAAGTTGTGTGAATCAAATGGATATAGGCTCTTACCCATGAGAGAAGGTAGATATGGGCCTAATGATAATTGTACTCCATAGCCTCAAATGCACTGAATTTACACATTAAAAAATAAAAGTGAATGTATGAATTGAATAGGTAGATGGAGTTAATGACTTATGTTAAAAGTTTGTATTAAAATTCAATAGTTTCAAATCTCTTCATCGCCATCTGTGGGCTTCAGCCAATATTATGAAAATGGTCATGCATTGTTGAAAATTGTGTTATCGATGTCATTATCAACATAACATTCAGTTCATGCTAGCTTCTCAAAAAGGAAACTCAAAAAGATAGAATCAAGCACATATGGAGGGCATTGAGGAATAGGACGGAGGGTTGGAGGTTTGCAAAATGACAATGCTAACTATTCCATTCTTGGATTTGAAATGTTTTTTTATTTAATCCATAAAGATGTGAGAGAAGGGCAGGTGTATGTAATTAGGAGTGAGAGAATGTGAGCTTAGGTATTGGAGAGATGGGAGCAAAGATGATCAAAATACTATCTGTGTTAGTTGCTTAGAAGGGAGTGTGAGAGCTACAATTATTCACAGATTGTTTGGAAATGAATAGAAAACAAAGAGTAATTAACCAATGATTAGTAATGGTTCTGATTTGTGAGTATTTATAAAAGACCCAAATTTTGTAATGCGAAGTAACATTTTGTTTCACTCTCCAATGCGCCTTTTACTATAAAATTTATTTATAATTTTAAGTGGCTTAGCATTTGGATCATTCTAGTTTATTCCCACAGAAAGTTTGTTATCAATTAATTTATTAAAAAAAATCTTCTTTCTCCTCCCAATCCTCCTCTATTGACAATTGTTAAATTCAGAGAATTGGAGAGGAAAAAGCTTTGATTTTATTATACAAAAATATACCTATTTATAGATCAATACATGATATCTTAATAAAAAAATAAATAATGACAAAGTCATGTATAGTTGTTCTAATATAATCCTTCCTAAATTAGCCACCCAAATATGGAAGGAGATCGGTGTGATCCAGGTGAGCCTCCCACAATCCTATCATAACCCTTGGAATTAAGTGTCAAGGGACGGCTGGGATTTAATAGAGATCGGCATGATCCAGGTGAGCCTCCCACGGATTCCCATCCTAGTTGTTGGATCAAGTGTTGAGGGATGGTTGGGATTTTTAACACTCCCCCTCAAGCTGGGGAATACAGATCTATTATTCCCAGCTTGATAATTAGTCCCAAAAAAATAGAGTTATCAAGTCCCTTGGTGCACCATAGAGTCCTTCATTTGGTCAAAGCTTTGGGAGAAATTAGCTTCAAACATTATTGCGGTAAAGGATAGCGATGAAGCCCATCTCAATCAAGCCTGCAAGGTGCAGGGCAGCAATGAAGGCTGCGCTGAACAACAGTCCTCAAGATATCGGAAATGGCAATAAAGGCTGGTCGTGGGACAAAATGGAAAGTGAATTAATTATCCTTCGGGTCCGTCTCCCTGTCGGTTCTCAAGGGAAGTCCGGTAATGAAGACATGACAGTAGAAAAGGAAAAAAATTATTTTTAGGGTTGCGGCGAGCCAAGGATAGCTGGATAGGAGCAGAAATACACGTCTCAAACGACTCAGCACTCAACATGCAGATCTCCTCTTTTCGGGTTGTCTGACTCCACCTGAACAGAGTCCTGTTTCATCAGCTAGTACAGGTGCACGCAAGACCTCTGATCCATATGGTCTAATCGCAGGGGCCAACGCTTGAGAGGGAACTCTCGGCTCTTTTTGACACACACAGGAGGAGATCCTGCGCTCGCTTTTGCTCGGTCGACTTTGGACGTCTCATGCAAGAGGAGCCCTCCAGCTCAATCTCTCCTCGGTCTTGGATGCACGAAGGTCTTAGAATTCCGACAATGAAGGCCGGTGGTGGGAATCTATATTCCTCATAATTTCGACAATGAAAGCCAGTCGAAAGACCAATATTTCTTATAATTCTAGCAATGAAGGCCGGTAGTGGGAACCTGTATTCCTCAAAATTTTGGTAATGAGACCCGGTGGAAGTATCAATATTTCTCAGAATTCCGGCAATAAAGGCCGGTAGTGGAACCCGTATTCCTTAAAATTTCGGCAATGAAGGCCGATGGATTAAAGGTCGGTGGTGGGAACCTGTATTCCTCAGAATTTTGACAATAAAGGCCGATGGTGGGAACATGTGGTGAAGCGCATGCCGGCAGGAGTGGATGCCGACAAGATTTGACGTAGATGCGAAGGTCACGAGAAATTTCGGGGGCCTGAGGAACGAGACAAAAGCTGTCCAAAAGCACGCACCCACTCTGTCCAGATGCACGGTCTCTCATCCCGTGCAGCCTCACAGTCTCTCGTCTAGATGCAAGCTCTTGCTTGGCTCCTCTAGGTTCCGCCCCTGCGCACGCGAGAGGAGGCTATCGCGTGCTACAAGCTTCAAGGATACACGTTCCCGCTTGGTTCCGCCTCAAACACAAGGGCAGAATTTTCTGGCCGTACTCCTCTCTCATCCTGTTTGGTCGCACGCGAGAGAGGTTCACGAGATGTTCATCTCTCTCGATTGAACACAAAGACCGCGGGGTTCTCGCTTGACTCCTCCAAACGAGACGCACGACATGTTCGCCTCTCTCGATCGAACATAGAGACCGCATGATGAAGCACTCTCCCTTCTCTCGGTTGTACGTACACATGAATGAACAAGTCGGGAACCCGCTCCCTTTCCTTTATGAAGGGAAGGGCCTTCCCTTCAGGAAGTCCAGTAGTAAAAAAAAAAATTTCAGAATTCTAACCAAGGCAATGAAGGCTCTGATACCATGTTAAATTCAGAGAATTGGTGAGGGAAAAGATTTCATTTTATTATACAAAACTATCCCTATTTATAGATCTATACATGATATCTTAATAAAGAAACAAATAGTTACAGAATCATGCATAATTGCCCTAATATAATCCTTCCTAAATCAGATACCCAAATATGGAAGGAGATCGGTGTGATCCAGGTGAGCCTCCCACACCTATCCTGGCCTTGGGATCAAGTGTCAAGGGACGGCTGGGATTTAACATAGATCGGCGTGATCCAGGTGAGCCTCCCACTGATTCCCATATTGACCGTTGGATCAAGTGTCAAGGGACGGTTGGGATTTTTAACAACAATCTCAATTAAATTTCATGGTCTATAGCAACCGAACTCAATAATCATCATCACACTATTATTAGCTTTTTCTCAGTTATTTGGAGTCAGTTTTGTGAATCTTTCTTCTCCATTCACTTCCTTTTAGTGCTATCCAAGATGTCAGCACTATTGTGTGTAAGATTGTTTTTATAATTTTTAGTTGTATTATCTTGGGTTTAACCATTTCCCTTTATAATACTTTGATATAGATATGCTATCTACTTGCCTTTGCGGTTGCAACTTTTGTCCTTTGTTGTGCATGCCAAACCACTTGAGATATATTTTCTCTATTTTTAATAGATATTGTTCCGATCATCCCTGTAATATATTTATTTGTAATCCTTCCTTTTTTGCTTTACCATAAATTCATCTCAACACTCTCATTTCTAAGATTTGTAGGTTACCAACGCTATATTCATATAGCACAGCAGGATTAATTATAATTTTCTAAATATTCTTTTATATCTTCATGATCCTCCTATAACGTAACAATTATGAATCAATTCTCCATTAATTGTCCATCTTTAAATCCTCATGTAGCACTTGGAAAAAAGAAATGAAAAATGAGGATTCATAAAGTAGACTCCAAATATGATGAACACTACCAGTTTTGTATTTATCTATCCTGTTCTTATTATGCATGTTGACTTTTGAGTTGAGAAAAAGCCTATCATCAATTCTACTTATATCATGATATTAGATATCCACATTTTGTTTACCGGAGATCGCTTTTAAAGGTTAGCTATGCATTTATAAATTAATAAAACCTTTTTTAACACAACTTGCTTTTTAATTTGACCTAAAGCGAACCCCACATAATTTGGATAAGGCTGATGATCTCTTTACCTTATCGTGAAATCTGTTCACATTCAGTTTCAGGAACAAAACCCTATTGTTCATGTCTCTTTCTTTCAGGATACCGGTAGGGAGGCAACCAAGTGATTTAATTGAAGCCTTTTACAAGCTTACATGACAGGCATTCAAAATGAATCTTTAGAAGTAATACATCTTTTAGTTTCTCATATTTTTAATAGAAGTAGGGGTATTGTTCTGTAAAATTATAAATATCATAATGGAGAAAAGGATTAAAATGGTCCCTCAAATTTTTGTGAGGGACCAAAATTGTCCCCAACTCTATTGAAGGAATTTGATCTCTCAACTCTTTAAAATGAGATTTTTTTGTCTTAACATCTAATGTTGGAGTTAATAGTGTTAAATGCAAGGGCATTTTGATTATTTTTTAATTAGATATTTATTAAATATAATTTTTCTAAAAAAATTTATTAAATATTTTTTAATAAAAAAATAAATAATACTTTTATTTTAATTTAAAAAATTAGTCATATTTTATAAAATATGATTGGTAAAAATATGTTTGACTAAATTAAAAATAACATCTATTTGCATTTGATTTTTCTATATCAATAAATATCATATTTTATAAAATATGAAAAAAAATTGAAATTAAAATTAAAATTATTATTATTATTATTTATTAAAGAAAGGTATAATAAATTTTTTAAAATAAATTATAATTATTTGAAACTTATATTTAATTAAAAATGATCAAAATACCCTTATATTTAATAGTATTAACTCCAACATTAAATGCTAAGATAAAAAATGTCTCATTTTAAAGAGTTAAGGGACCAAATCGGTCCCTCAAAAAAGTTGGGGACTATTTTGGCCTGTGGTAAAGAGTTGAGGGACTAATTTGATCTTTTTTTTTATCATAATGATATTGCAAATAGTTTTTTGCATTTTTTTTAGCTTTTAATGGTAGCTTTTATTCAAACTAAATCTTATATGCTATCAGTTTTCCTATCTCATCTATCGATTACATCAATTTTCTTAAGTGTCTGATAAGGCGGTTCAGCAGGAACCGCCTCAGCCGGCCCCACCTGGGCCGATTTTTGTGTACAAAAGGAAAATCAAATTGGCCCCCCCTCTTTGCCGCCTATACATGGGTCCCACCCAATTTAAATTTATTTGAAAATTGTTTTTTTTTTTGAAAGGGGTGGGCAGTTGGGGAAGTCTTTAAATAGGGGAGGTAAGGGCTAGTGAAAGACATGCTTAGATTTGTTTTCTTGGAGTTTCTTCTTGGGATTGGGCTCTAGACTCTTGTCTAGAGATTGTGGGAGAGACGATCCTCCTCTCGAATAGAGGATCAATTGTATCTTTACTTCCCGTTTGCTTTATTTTATCTCGTCTAATAAAATCTACTGTTTGAGTTGTTTTCATTATCGTATTGCGTTCTTTCTCGCTGTTTTTACCAATTTATTATTAGGGTTGCTTGCGAACTCAAGTAGATCCGATAGGATTACTTGCGAACTCATGTACTTCCTATCAAATTGGTATCAGAGCAATTCTTGGGACCGTGTGGGGGCTGATTTTTGCAAATTTCAGCGGCTGAATTTTGGCCGGTAAGGGAGAAAGTTGCTGTTTTTGATCTCCAAAATTCAAATTTTTTGATTCAACAAACTCTGGATTGTGATGGCGGCTAAAAAAGTGGATGCTTTGGAAGAGAGGCTTGAAGGGGAGATGAATCAAATCAAGGAAACGGTGAAGGAAAGAATTTCTTCCATGGAGGGGCAAGTGGCCGATCTTCGGGACATGATGAAGAAGATGTTGGAGTTTCAAACCCGATCGGCGGCATCTGAGGAAAAGGGCCCCGAAGCGAAAAATACCAATTTTGAAATACGTAGGGATGAAGAAGAGGTGGAATTCGTGGAAGGGGGGGAAAGAAAGACCCCATCTGGAGCCTTTCCAGAGGGAGGAGAGAGGAGGGAGATACAGAGAGCGACAAGGTTATGGAGGCATGGAGCCAAGAGGTGCTGATTGGGAGCACCAGGAGGGTTATCATGGACGTCGCAGTGCTGTTTTTGAAGGACAAAGGGGGGAATTCGAAGGGGGTTTGGGCTATGGTAGAGCAAGGGAGGATCGGGAGACATGGGGGGGGCTCAAGCACGTGGGAGAGGGGAAATTATGGAGGATTACGGGGAAATGGCGGGGATCAGAAGGTGAGGAAGCTGAAGATACCCATATTCGAAGGAGAGGATGCTTATGGGTGGATTTACAAGGTGGAGCGATACTTCGCCGTTAACGGGCTGACGGAGGAGGAGAAACTGACAGCAGCGGGCTTGTGCTTGGAAGGAAAAGCCCTTTCATGGTATCAGTGGAAAGACCAGAGGAGGGCTATCAGAACCTGGAGAGAATTCAAGGATTGCATCATAGAACGTTTCCAAACCGATAGGGGAGGAGATTTCTATGAGCAGTTCTTTGCTCTGACACAGGAGGGATCAGTAGCTGACTACCAGGAGCGATTTGAGCACCTAGTCAGCAGGGTGGAGCGACTCTCAGATACAATACTGGAGGGAAATTTCATGAAGGGGTTGAAGGCAGAGATCAGAGCAGCAGTGAAGGTTCTGATTCCCCGTGACTTGGGGGAGGCCATGAAGTTGGCCCAGCTGGTGGAAAATCAGAGGAATCTGGAGAAGGGGGCCAGGAGTAGCAGCACAGGGGGAACTTACAGGATGACGAACACCCATCTAGCACCAAAATTTCCTGCAACAGGGGGAAATCGAGAGGCCACCAAGGAGAAGACAGGAGGAAATGGAAGTGGGGGATATTTCAAACGGCTGACAGAAAAGGAGATGCAGGAGAAGAGAGCTAAGGGGTTGTGCTTTAGATGCGATGAAAAATATACACCAGGGCATCGATGCAAGGACCGAACTCTTCAGGTTCTCACCGTCTGTGATGACGAGGAAACTGAAGAGGGAGGGGAGGGGGAGACAGAAGATGAAATGGAGGAGAAGCTACATTTGGATCTGGCTGAGGTATCCCTGAACTCAATGGTAGGATTCACGACGAATCATACCATGAAGGTGAAAGGGGAGATCAAGGACAGGGAGGTGTCGGTACTAATTGATAGTGGGGCTATCCACAATTTCATCTCCACTCAGGTCGTCGACCAGATGGGAATGAGACTGGTGGATACGGGCTGCTACGGGGTGATGATGGGAACGGGGAAGGTGGAGAAGGGTCGGGGAATTTGCAGGGGAGTGCTTCTGGCTATCCAGGGGATTCATGTGAAGGAAGATTTTCTCCCATTGGAGCTTGGGAGTACAGATGTCATACTAGGGATGAAATGGCTGCAGACTCTGGGAGACACCAAGGTGAATTAGAAAGCACCCACGATGGAATTGATGATAGATGGAAGGAAGGTGGTGATTAAGGGAGATGCGGGGCTATCCAAGTCCATGGTTTCTCTTAAGACTATGGTAAGGAATATCCAGTCAGCAGGCAGAGGATACTTGGTGGAACTGCACAGTTTGGAGGGAGCTAGATTGGAAGAGGAAGGGGACATACCTCTCTCAGTGCAGCCGTTGATTCAACAATTCCAGGAGATTTTTCAGCCGCCTCAGGGATTGCCACCATAGAGGGAGCAGGAGCATGCCATCGTGTTAAGGGAGGGAGTGTCACCCATTAGTGTACGACCCTACCGCTACCCACAGTTCCAAAAGGATGAAATCGAAATGTTGATTAGAGAGATGCTGGAGGCAGAAATCATCAGACCCAGCATCAGTCCTTTTTTTAGTCCAATTCTCTTGGTGAAAAAGAAGGATGGCAGCTGACAGTTTTGTGTGGACTATAGAGCTCTCAACAAGGAAACTGTACCTGACAAGTTTCCTATACTAGCCATTGACGAGCTGTTAGATGAATTAAGTGGAACAGTGATTTTCAGCAAGATAGACTTGAAATCAGGTTACCATCAGATACGGATGAAGAAGGAGGATGTGCCCAAGACAGCCTTTAGAATGCATGAGGGACACTATAAGTTCCTGGTGATGCCATTTGGCCTAACCAATGCTCCTGCTACTTTCCAGGCGCTTATGAATAAGGTTTTCAAACCTTATCTCAGGCGATTCGTACTGGTATTCTTTGATGACATTTTGGTCTACAGCAAGACAGAGGATGAGCACTGTGAGCATTTAAAAAGGGTGTTGGAGGTGGTGCAGGAACACCAGCTGAGGGCCAACTTGAAGAAATGCTATTTCGCATAGGTTAGTGTAGAGTATTTGGGCCATGTTGTATCAAAGGAAGGGGTGGCAGCAGATCAGTCCAAAATTGAGGCAATGCTCAAGTGGCCAGTGCCAAAGAATTTGAAGGAGCTGAGGGGATTTCTAGGGCTGACTGGTTACTATAGAAGATTTGTAAAGGGGTACAGCACCATAGCATGGCCACTCACTGAGCAATTGAAGAAGGACGGATTCCTATGGGCGGAGGCGGCCACCTCAGCATTTGAGAGCCTGAAAAAGGCGATGACTACAGTACCGGTCCAAGCCTTGCCAGATTTCACTCAGACTTTCATTGTGGAGACAGATGCGTCCGGATACGGGCTGGGTGCAGTACTGATGCAGAATCGTAGGCCTATCGCCTATTTCAGCCAGGTGTTGACGGCTAGAGCCAGACTGAAATCAGTCTATGAGAGAGAGTTAATGGCCATTATTTTGGCCATCCAGAAGTGGCGGCCTTACCTACTTGGGAGGCATTTCATCGTCAGGACAGATCAGCGGAGTTTGAAATATCTACTGGAGCAGCGGATGGTGACAGAGGAGCATCAGAGGTGGCTGTCCAAGTTGTTAGGGTACGATTTTGAGATCCAGTATAGACCAGGAATGGAGAACAAGGCGGCAGATGTTTTGTCCAGATGTATGGGGGAGCTGCAGACAGTGACATTATCTGTTCCTTTGATGCTCGATTGGGAGGCCGTCAGCAAAGAAAGTGCTAGAGATGAAGGTTTGGGAAAGATTAGGTTAGATTTACTGAAGGAAGAGGGGAGCCACCCCGGGTACTCATTAAAGGGAGACAAATTGCTATATCAGGGGAGATTTGTGATTCCCCGGACCTCGATCCACATCCCAAACTTACTCCGGGAGTTCCATGGAAGCGCCATTGGGGGCCATTCAGGAGTACAGAAGACATACGGGAGGCTAGCATCATAACTGTATTGGAAAGGGATGCATAAAGACATAGAGGAGATGGTAGTCAGGTGTGAGATCTGTCAAAGGAACAAATACATGGCTATGTCACTAGAGAACTACTACAGACGTTGGCTCTACCGGGACGAGTATGGGAGGAGATATCCATGGACTTCATCGATGGGTTGCCCCGTTCGGAAGGTTTCACAGTGATTCTAGTGGTGGTGGACAGGTTGAGCAAGTATGCACACTTCATTCCCCTTCGACATCCCTACACAGCAGTGACAGTAGCTTCAGCCTTCATCAGGGAGGTGGTCAGATTACATGGAGTACCCGAGGCGATAGTATCAGATCGGGACAAGGTATTCCTCAGTCATTTTTGGAGAGAGTTGTTCAAGTTACAGGGGACAGTTCTGAAAAGGAGTACAGCTTATCACCCACAGACAGATGGCCAAACGGAAGTAGTGAACAGGAGCTTGGAGACTTACCGAAGATGTTTCGTATCGGAGACACCCAAGCTATGGGTTAAATGGCTATCGTGGGCTGAATACTGGTACAACACCTCTTTTCACTCTGCTTCTCAGATGACTCCATTCAAGGTGTTGTACGGAAGGGATCCTCCCCACTTGGTGCACTTTGGGAATGGCAGCACTCCAGTTTCTTCAGTAGAGGAGTACTTAGAGGAGAGGGACAGAGTGCTGGAGGAATTGAAGAGACATCTACTGAGAGCTCAACAGATTATGAAGAAACAAGCGGATGGGCATAGGAAGGACATCTAGTTTGAAGTGGGGGAGAGGGTCTTTTTGAAGCTCCGACCATGCAGACAAAAGACAGTCACCAACAGGAGAAATGAGAAGCTAGCTCCAAGATACTTTGGACCTTATGAAGTGCTGGAGAAGATCGGAGCAGTAGCATATCGGCTGAAACTCCCACCAACGGCGACTATACATCCGGTATTTCATGTATCACAGTTAAGAAGAGCTATTGGTGATTACACAGCCAATCCTAAGTTACCGGCGACACTCATGGAAGATTTAGAGGTGATCCTGGAACCCTCAGAGCTGATAGGGGTTCGCCAGAAAGAGGATGGAACTAAGGAGGTGTTGATCCAGTGGAAGAACCTTCCTGATTACGAGGCCACGTGGGAGCCATTCGAGAGGATGAAACATCAGTTCCCTAGTTTTCACCTTGAGGACAAGGTGATTCTCTGGGAGGGCGGCATTGATAAGGCGGTTCCAGAACCGCCTGTAGAGGCGGTTCAGCAGGAACCGCCTCAGCCGGCCCCACCTGGGCCGGTTTTTGTGTACAAAAGGAAAATCAAATTGCCCCCCCCCCCTCTCTTTGCCGCCTATACATGGGTCCCACCCAATTTAAATTTATTTGAAAATTATTTTTTTTGGAAAGGGGTGGGCGGTTGGGGAAGTCTTTAAATAGGGGAGGTAAGGGCTAGGGAAAGAAATGCTTAGATTTGTTTTCTTGGAGTTTCTTCTTAGGATTGGGCTCTAGACTCTTGTCTAGAGATTGTGGGAGAGACGATCCTCCTCTTGAATAGAGGATCAATTGTATCTTTGCTTCCCGTTTGCTTTATTTTATCTCATCTAATAAAATCTACTATTTGAGTTGTTTTCATTATCGTATTGCGTTCTTTCTCGCTGTTTTTACCAATTTATTATTAGGGTTGCTTGCGAACTCAAGTAGATCCGATAGGATTACTTGCGAACTCAAGTACTTCCTATCAGTGTCCCCTTTTCATTATCCTCTCTTATTCTAGCATGCCTTACAATTCAGGCTTTCATACTGTGGAATCCAGCTCAGCAGTCTATTCGATTATCTAATCTTTTAACCTGCGAGAACCTTTCATCTTTTCTTAAGATTACAACTAAGGCAACTTTATATCTTTTAAACACATACAGTATGAGTATAAATATATATTTTTATCTCTAAGTTGCCAAGCAATAGACTTTTTGAATCATGCAATGCACATTAGCTTTATAAACTCAGTTTTTACAGTATATATGGTGAAGTGAAACCAATTTTACAGGCACTTACAAAATTTACATTTTATACATGATATCTGATTACTGAAGCTGCAGTTTTTAGAGTAATGAACTTACACATCCTTTGAGAATTTTATCCTTATACAGAGTAACAGCTGAAAACAACCCATTGGGCGTTTCCTTAAAGCAACCATCCCGTCATGATTTTATAGCCAACTAATGAAAAATTTTTGACATCTGTCTGTCTAGGTGTAGCAGAAAATATTTTCCTTCTATTGATGTCACGCACAAAGTAATTCCTTGTTTGATGATATGATCCAGAATACAAGGAACTTGATATGCCTTGGAAGTGAAAACAGTAAAAGAAAGAAGAGAAAACTGCATGAATACTCCAACCGATGGCTGATTTTGGATTTTAACTTTAATGTGAAAATAAGATACATGTGATCTACAATTAAAGTGGTAGATCGGCTCTCCCAAACAACCTAGACGCCGCTAGGAAGCCCTTATAGAAAAGAACTACAGCAAAACTCTAATTAAAACATAACCCTAATACAAAATAACTAGCTCTAAATAAGCTCTTCCTATTTTCCCCCCAAAGCAGCCTTATTGCCATAATTAATTCCCACCCATATTTTGAATTTAAATTGGGATTAAACAATGATTAATTCCTTTTGAAAGTTCGATGTTGGATGTTAATCCTCGGTGAACTATCCCTAGGCACACCAAGGAGGGGGAGGGGTTGAATTGGTAGTTTTTTAAAAACTTTAAACACAAAACTATATTTTAGGATTTTTGATAACTTAAAGCAAACAATACTATCACCTGATGCGGAAGCTAATAAACTTACCAATAGTTACAATAATGGTGATGATAATTTAATCAACTCAATATAATATCAATCACAGATTTCCAACATACAATTTTCAGAACAATAAATCACAGAAAAGTAAAGTACATAAAATGAAAATTAGAATCAGCACACCAGAATTTTATAGTGGTTCGGTCAAACAATGACCTACGTCCACTCACCGGAGTCCTCCTCAAGCATTGCACTAAAACTTTAGTGTCTCATTTAGCCCCCGCAGCTAGTCGGAGAACCCCTTAGAATCTTTTCACCAATACAATGCGACAAAGAACCTTGACCTCTTTTCACCCTTATGGTGAAGGCAGAGAACCTCACACTTCTTTTTCACCCTCTTGGTGAAGGCAGAGAATTTCAAGGCAGAGAATGATGTAGGCAACAAAAATTGTCTACAAATACAAAATTTGCAAGTCTTCCACAATTGACTTACTTCAAGCTAAATATACTGAAAGAACGACTTAACGACAAAACTACAAATTATAAATGATATGATAACAAAGACACGTTAAAAGACACTTAAACACCTAATACATTGATAATAAGATAAGTTGAGAAGAAAGATACAATGGAGTGGTAACCATGGAGAGAAGGAGGTTAGAAGATCGAGATGAAGTTATAGAAGAAGGAGAAGAAGAAGAGGCATAGCTCGCAAACTATCCAGAAAACCCTCAGGTTTTACATTTTTAAAATATTCTTCAAATATCACTCATTTAAAATAGCCCAAAACAATCCTTTATATAGGAGGAAAGAAGAAGCCCAAAAGCCCACAAAACAGCCCTCATAAATTAAAGAAAAGAAGCCCAAGAGTCACCCAATCAACCCCTATTAAATTGGAGAAGAGGAATCCCAAAAGTCACCATAAATTAGGAATTCCAAAAGCCAAATCAGCCACCTACTCAAGCCAACCAGAAAAGAGAAAGGCAGCAATTAAGGCTCCCAGAAACCGAACCACTACAGCCAAGAATCGGGACAGAAACAGGACCCGAGAGACCCAGGCAGAGGAACCAAACAGCCAAGCGGACAGGGAACCGAACATCCAACCTAAGCAATCAAGAACCAGCTGGCTCCTCCCATTTTGCTTGCATCAGAGAACCTCTACGGTCTTCAGGCTGACGATCTTCTTCCCAGAGCCACCCAAGAAAACAAGCAAGACACTCGAAGAAAACAAGCTAGAAGCTTACTCGGAGCAACCGTGTGAAAACCCCTCACACTCCTCCCTCTCACACAAACTCTCATTTCTCCTTCCCAAAGCTCTCCAAGATCTCTTCTCCAAGCTCCCTCTCCAGAAAACCCAACAACCAAATACTTTAAAGAAGTCTATTAAGAGAGATTAAATACAAGGCTTCACAAAAAGCCCTAATAATTCAATTCTGTTGACACTGATCGTACAACACGATCCACTATCGTATAATATGATTAGTTCAAATAGCCCTGTTAGTACTATATGAAGAGTAAGGTGCTGTACTATTAGTTTACGTATTTAAGCTGATCGTCCAATACGATATAATGCATCGTCCAATACGATTAGTTTAACTTGAACTGATCGTCCAATACGATATAATGTATTGTGCAGTACGATTAGTTTAATCGAATTGGATATCATTCTGTACGATTGGTGACGAATAAATTTCGTCCCATGTAAAGATCGGGTCATATAGTACGATCGGTCCAATCATATAGTACGATATGACTGAATCAATTAATCCAAATTCGATTCCCTAATTACAGGATTAATTTAGGCAAGATTTGATTATATCGTACAGTACGATATCTATCATACCGTATGATTAGTACAAAATTTGAATTTTTAAATTTTGTCTAAATTATGATTGACGGCTGAGATCTTTATTTCAATTGATCGTCCTGGACGATTTGGATCATACAGTAGGATTAGTTCAAATAGCTTTAATTATGCAATTAGCCATCATAATAATTTTTCGAATAGCTGATCGTACAGTACAATATGGATCTTACAGTACGATTAATTCTAAAAATTACACTTCTAATTTTCTCACTATCTCACTCTCCTGAGTGTGTGTGCACGGTCACTAAATTTAACATCCACCAAATACATGACTTTGACTCAAGAAATGTAGAAATAAATAAAAGTAGAAATACAAACTCTTCAAGACACTTAACCCTATTCTACCCAGTCTTGAGTTGAATTTTGTGCGTTGTATGGTGGATCTGAAATGTTAGTGCACAGGAAACAAATATGCAATAATAATAATAATAGGAGATAGCATAGTAGAGAATCCAATAATATTTGTTATCATCAAAATCACAAGACTTGGGTCCAGATTTGCAACACCTTCCTTATTCCTTCTCTGCATATATGGAATCATAGCTTTGTTGGGCTCCACAAGGGTGCTAAAATCTCCTTGGTTCTTCCAGGTTCCGCCCGGTCCGCCCCCTCTTGTTGCTGCTCTTGCTGTCGTATCAGAACTATGCTTATTGCACTACAACAACATCAAGCCTTTATCCCACTACGTGGGGTCGGCTACATGAATCTTTTTTCTCCATTGTGTCCTGTTAAAAGTCAAATTTTCGTTTAAATCTAATAAAATTATACTTATTGCACTAAAGATATTTAATTTGTACATGTTAGTAACTTATTTTTACTATTCTTTTCAGTCTTCCTTTCCAGATTTTTTTTTATAAATTTTCTATTGGTGTTATCTATTTTGCTGCAGGATGACTATTTTAGAGATGGAAGACTGGAAAGGCATTGCAGAATTGGTTACAAATGCTAAACATGTTGTTTCTTCAGTCCAAGATGTAGCTCGAAAACTTGCAGCGTATGCAGCAAAGTTTAGGAAAGTATCAAATTCCTCCGGTAAGCAATCGACATCTCCTGTATACTTTGTGTTATTTGTGATCTGAAATTGATTAGTTAATGATATCTAATTGAAGTCAGTTTTTGGTCATCGTTTCATATTGTGATATTTATCTCCTCAGTGCATGCCATAATTCTGCTCGAGCATGGCTGCTTAGTCCATGTTCTGAAGATGTGGAACATCGTGGGGTTAATAACAAATATCGCTGTATTTCATATTTAAAAATGCTTCTAGCTGTTATTATATGAATATATCATAAATATGACTAATTGAGTGTTTTCTTAAAGATAAATAATTTATTTTGAGAAACTATTATGATTGTTTTTTTTATTATCATGATCTTAGATTAATATTGACATAATGAGAGTACATGTTCTAAATAGAAATTTAGTAGTTTTTATAATTAAATATTAAATGTCAGACAATTCAATATTAAAATATTAGAAGTGAATTTTAATAGCTAGATATCTTTATGAAGATTGCTTAAGAACGTGGCATGGCTGGGCTTTTGTGGATATTTGTTGACAGGGAATAACAGAATCGGATGAGGTGAGAAAGCTTTCACTAGTGAACTAATAAAATGTTTTCACCGAGGTTTGAAATTATGTAATTGGGTATTAAGACAGCTTTTGTCCGTGAGTGAGATGTAAGCCTTGAGATATTATGAGGCGTAAGCCTCAAAATTTGATGCAGGTATTTCCAGGAAGCAGGACGAGCAGAACAAGAAGAAGAATTAGCCGCAAGCAAAACTGTTTTTCGTGTATATCAATAGTTCTGTAATTCTAATACAGTAAGGCTATATATGTATTTTTCCCTGTGGTCCCAAGCAGTTGTACGAAATAAGCAAATAAAGATAATGGTGAGAGTGCTGTGTGTGGGTTTTAAGAAATAATAGAGTGTGGCTGTTAGTGCTAGTGTAACTATAATATAATAAGTAGAATAGGCTGTTCTTGTGGCTTAGTATGCTTCGCATCATGTTGCCCCGTCGCTGGAAGAACTCAAGTCCTTTGAGTTTTGTTCATTTGTGTCGACATCAGTTGAATACAACAACAACAAGCCTTTATCCCACTATGCGGGGTCGGTTACATGAATCATTTTTCTCCATTATGTCCTATTAAGGATCAAATTCTCATCTAAATCTAATAAAGAAAGGTCATTTCTAATATTTTCTAACCAAGTCTTTTTAGGTCTACCTCTACCTTTCTTAATATAAGTCAAATCTAATGCATCTACTTTCCTAACCGGGTCATCGGAAGGCCACCGTTTTATGTGACCAAACCATCTAAGGCGACTCTCTCTAATCTTATCTTCCACTGGAGCTACTCTTACCTTTTCACGTATATGGTAATTTCGTATCCCGTCTTTAAGAGTAAAACTGCTCATCCACCTGAGCATCCTCATCTCTGCAACACTTAACTTAATATTATGCTTCTCTTTTAATGGCCAACATTCTGCACCATAAAGCATTGTAGGTTTCACTTCCATCTTATAGAATTTTCCCTTAAGTTTGAGAGGGGCTTTTCTATCACATAACAAGCCTGATGCATTCCTCCATTTCAACAATCCAACTTGAATTCTACTAATAATATCCCTATCTATTTCACCATCACTCTGAACAATAGACCCAAGATATCCAAAACGTGTGCTCTTATTAATGACTTGATCGCCCAAAGTCACAATTCCTCCACTAGATCTATTATTACTAAAATTACACTCCATATATTCAGTTTTCAATCTACTCAAACGAAAGCCTTTAGACTCTAAGGTTGACCTCCATAATTCAAGTTTACCTTCAACTCCTTATCTAGTGTTATCAACAAGAATAATATCATCAGCAAAAAGCATACACCAAGATACAACCTCTTGCAAATGTCTAGTGAGAACATCCATGAATAAAGCAAAAAAAGATATGGGCTTAAGGCTGATCCTTGATGTAATCCAACTAAAATAGGAAAATACTTAGTCAAACCACCTTGTTTGTGAACACAAGTAATAGCTCCAACATACATATCCTTAATGACTTGAATATAAGCATTATTAACCCCTTTCTTATGTAGAACTTTCCATAGCACTTTTCTTGGAATTTTATCATATGCTTTCTCTAAATCAATAAAAATCATATGTAGATCCTCCTTATTCTCTCTATACTTCTCCATCAAACCTCTCAATAAAGTATAGCTTCGATAGTAGACCTACCTGGCATGAATCCAAATTGATTTTGAGAAACATTAGTGTCACACCGCAACCTATGCTCTATAACTCTCTCCCATAGTTTTAAAGTATGACACATTAACTTAATTCCTCTATAATTCGTACAATCTTGTGCATCACCTTTATCCTTAAAAATAGGAATCAACACACTCATTTTTCATTCATATGACATCTTTTTTAGTCTTCAAAATAATATTAAAAGTTTAGTAAGCCAAGAAATTCCGTCATCTCCTAAGCATTTCCACACCTCTATTGGAATATAATCAGGTCCAACAGCTTTTCCACACTTCATTTTCTTTAAAGCCCCTTTAACTTCAGTTTTACTAATACGCCGATAAAAACAAAAATCTTTATTTTCATTTAGGGTGTTAAGATTTTCAATTGCATTCTTATAATCTTCATTAAAAAGTTTAGCAAAATATCTCATCCACTTTTATTGAATATCCTCGTCTAATAAAAGCACTTTTTGATCTTCATCCTTAATGTATTTCACTTGAATTAAATCCTTACTACTCCCATATCTTTGTTTAGCTAACTTATACATATATATTTTGCCATCCTTAGTATCTAATATATTATATAAATCATTAAAAGCTAAAATTTTTACATTGCAAATTATTTTCTTAGACTCCTTACGTACCTCTTTATATCTTTCCCAATTATCAGAGTTTTTAGAGCTAAACCAATCTTTTCTTGCACATTTTGATTCCACCACCAACTATTTTTATTATTAGTAGCTTTTTCCTTTGATACTCAAAGTACATCTTTTGCAACATTCTTAATAGCACTAATTACTTTTTTCCACATAACATTAGCTTCCTCATGCACAGACAAAATCTTAAGATTTAGAATTTTATTCTAAAAAATATTTTTATTAATATTCTTTAAATGCCCCAATCTAATCCTAGAACAACGAATCAGCTGAATGATAAGGAAAAATATTAGTGACATTAAATGTGGAAGGAGTATTAAGGTGTTTTGGTAAATCAATGATAAAAGCATTATCATTGATTTTCTTGAGGATTGGAATTGGTTTGATCTTGCGAGGACTAAGTTTTGAATAGGTGCATGGTGGAAATCTTTCTCGGCGGAGACGGACCCACACTAGCTCGTCAGGATGGAACACCTTGTAGCGACGATGTTTATCAGCTTGCGCTTTATAATACTCATTAGAGCCTTGAAGTTTGTTGCGAACATTAGACAACATATTGGAAAACTGGTTTGCCAAATCATTCGCCATTTTACTTCGTCATTTTGGAAAGACAGCAACATCCACTGTCTGATTGGGCGCTTTAGTGTATACAATGCTAAATGAACTATGTTCGGTAGAGCAGTAAGGCATGGAGTTGTAAGCAAACTCTGCTTGGCTTAATACTCATCCCATTGTTTGGGGTGGTCTTGGACTAAACAACGAAGTATGTTGCCAAGTGTCCTATTCACCCACTTCGGTTTGCCCGTCGGATTGGGGATGGTAAGCTGAACTAAGCTGTAAACTTGTGTTCATTCGCTTCCACAGTTCTCACCAAAAGTGGCATATGAACTTTACGCCTCGATCTGAAGTTAAACTCTTAGTATAGTGGTATACTGATTGGAAATACTTGAGTTCACAAGTAATCCTATTGGAAATGCTTGAGTTTGCAAGCAACCCTAGCAATAATCGGTGAAAAATCAGCAAGAATAATATGAGAACTTCAAGAAAATATGCTCCAAACAGCAGATTTTTATTAGCGTAATCAAAGCAAATCAAACACAAGCAAAGATGCAATTGATCCTCAATTCGAAAGGAGGATCGTCCCTCCCAAAATCTCTAGACAAGAGTCTAGAGCCCAAAACACCAAAGAACTCCAAGAGAACAAACAATACAAGCATGCCCAGCCCTAACCCCCTCATGCCCTTTAAATAGCCCTCTCCACCTCCTTAAAAACTTCCTAATATAAGATATTATTTATTTAATTTAAAAGATATCAAATCTTTTTAATTAATTAAATCCACTTTTCCTATTGGATTGCCGCCTCACTCTCTCTCTCCTCTTTTTGCCGCCAAAGTGGGTCCCACGCCTAGGTGAGGCGGTTTGGGCCGCCTTTGGTACCGCCAGCCCCATCTTGGCGGTTCAATATGAACTGCCCTATCATATACCATGGAGACGAACAATTTCATCAAAAAATAAATGAGCAATATTCAGAGTATCAAAGATTTTCTTACAAGTAATGAAATGTGACATTTTTGAAAATCTGTCAACGACCACCATAATAGAATCAAAGCCATGTTTGCTTAATATGCTCCGCATCAAAATTAAATCATTAAATTAATAAAAATATGAAATAATAAATTATATATTAAATTCAAAGTAAGATCATGGAAAGTCAAAGTAAGATCATCATAATAAGTCTCACTCCCCATTTGACATAAATAAGTATAATATGTCACTAAGATGATAATTTATGAATTCAATTGTCTCCCCCATTCTCATCACTTAGTTGGCCTTCATTAGTATTATAATTATAGTAAATTGCTTTCTTGTCTTTGATCCTCTCTCATCCGCAGTTGTGTCAACATCATCCTAATTTTTGATATCATATGTTATCTCGATCTTCTTCCTCTTTCTTAATTAATAAAAACTAATAAGAACATTGATTAAAGTTTAAAATAATGATTTTGAAATTTCTATTACATAAAGAGTTATACTAATCTTTTTTTATTATATTCTTGTTGACTTGTCTTGGTCTTATTCCTCCCTCTATCAAAGAAGTTTACATAGAGATTTTCATTCTACAATTATGATGGTTTAATTTCATTTTCATTTTCAACAAACTATTCATCATTTGATTGTACATCATTCCAAACTAATAGTTCTTCATCCTCCTCCAAAACTACCTAAATTAAATCATATAAGCACTATTTTTTTTGGCTTGCACCATTCTTATTGAGGCGTACACCTCATCAAGCAAAGGTAAGGTATATGCCTTATGACGTATTTTATCAAAATTGTGCTGATGCACCTCTTATCTCATAATTTCAAACAATGGTATTTACTAAATAGTTATGTTGATGAAGTGGCATTGCCATCTAAGAGATTATGTGAAGTGGCCTAATACAATAATATCATTTTAATGGACCTAAAAGCACAATTTTTTTAAAGATATTTTTGAATTTTTACCTATTGCTAATTATGGGATGCGCATTTAATCGGTTTAGTCAGTTCGGTTTATAGATTAGCTAAACTAGTTAGTTTGAGTTCTAAAATTCATAAAATCGAATTGACTAAAATCTAATTAAACTAAATCAAAATCTAGTTAAGTCAATTCATTTTATTTATTGATGAATCAAAATGTAATTAACTTTAGCAATGAACCTAATTAAAAGCATTGATGGTGGTTATGAGTTTGAAGCGACTAATGAAGGTGGTAAGATCATATTATATATTTTTTTAGCTTATAATTTTATAATTGTTAATATCTTATTTAAGAAAAGAGATGAGTATCTCATCACTTATAGGAATGAATATAGTAAAATTCAGATTGATTATTTTTTTATAAGAAAAATAAATCGTTTAGATTACAAAGATTATAAAGTTATTCCGAGTGAAAGTTTATGTATGCAACATCGCTTATTAGTTTTGGATTTTAAGATGGGGCAGAAAATAAAAAATACAGTTAAATATTATTCTAGGATTAGATTGGGGCATTTAAAGAATATTAACATTTTCGAGAGTAATATTCTATATCTTAAGATTTTTTCTGTGCATGAGGAAGCTAATGTTATGTGGGAAAAACTAGCTAGTGATATGAACAATATTGTGAAATATGTGCTTGGAGTATCAAAGGAAAAAAATTCTAATAGCAAAAATAGTTGGTGGTGGAATCAAAATGTGCAAGAAAAGATAAAAAATAAGAAGATTTGTTATTAAAAATTAGTTTAAATGTAAAAATTCTAATAATTGGGAAATATATAAAGAGGTCCGTTAGGAGTCTAAAAAAGCTAGGGCTGCCAAATTCGGGTCACGGGTTGGGTTCGGGTTCAACCAGAAACTGACCCGACACTATTCGGGTCAAACCGAACCTGACCTGTTTTTAAAATGGGTCCATTTTTTTGGAACCAAACCTGACCCCCTTCGGGTTCGGGTCAACACGACCCGGCCCGACCCGAAACTCTGCTATCCCGTAAAATATGTCGCTTGTTCGGGTCAGCCAAATCTCGTAAATCTGCAGCGGCGTCAGACGCAGGGAGAGGGAGAGGGAGAGGCGGTGTCGTCAGGAGCATGGAGAGGCGGCGGTGTCGGGCGCAGGGAGAGGGAGAGGTGGCGGCGTTGGCTTCAGGCGGGAGAGGTAGAGGCGGCGACTGACGACTATCATAGAAAACTAAGAAGAGAGGCCGACGGCGGGAGAGGGAGAGGCGGCGGCGACTGAGGGACATCGGAGAGGCAAAGGCGGTTGAATCGTGTATTTGCTAGGGTTGAGTTGCGACAGCGAAATCACGACTACGGGAGAGAGGACATGGGACACCGACACATCGTTTACGTGTTACTGTTCACACTAGGTCACGGGTCATTTTGGGGTTTCCGGGTCAGCCCGAACCCGACCCAGTTTTACAAACGGGTCGAAATCCCTAACCCAAACCTGACACAGTTCGGGTTCGGGTCAACTCGAACCCAAAATTTCTAGATCGGGTTTTCGGGTCGTGCCAAATATTGACACCCCTAAAAAAAGCAATATACGATGCTAAGATTTTAGCTTTTAATGATTTATATAATAGATTAGATACTAAGGAGAGCGAAAATATATGTATAAGTTAGCCAAACAAAAAGATAGGAGTAGTAATGATTTAGTTCAAGTGAAGTGTATTAATAATGAAGATAAAAAAGTGCTTTTATTAGAATAGGATATTTAACAAAGGTGGATGAGATATTTTGCTAAACTTTTCAAAGAAGATTGTGAGAATATGATTGACTTTAGTGACCTTAGTATCCTAAATGAAAATAAAGATGTTTGTTTTAATCGACGTATTAGTATGTGGGCTCCGAAAATTCGGCCCCGGCCTCCGCCCGCTTTTGCTTTCTTCGGGGAGAGTTTTAACGGACTAAGTTCCGGGGTAAATTTTGGAAGGCAGATGGGTTTGTAGATAAGACACTACCCAGAGATTTCGCCCTCATTTTGTGAGGACTTTATGATCTGAGTTCTGGTTTCCTATAGGCGCAAGCCCCTATAGTTAATTACCTCTCCCGATAATGAGAGGGAACTTTCGATTAAGGCTAGTCGTCAATCAGATACATAGAAATATGCGGATCTGGCATATAGTAGCATCATGAGTTTGGGGTATTGAAAGGTTTAATATTTAAAAATAGAAATTTCACCATCTTGCACTTAAAGCGGATGGTGGGGGAATGGATGATGGACCTGATCAAGATCCCATGGTTTCGTCGTCCCGGGCCATCGTGATCCCTGGTCTACTTAGTTAGAGGAGGTAGTCGACCCAACCTGACAGAAGGATCCTTGTCGGCAGCCATGGGTTGCTTCGTCCAAGGCTACCTTGTAGACCTGGGGTGGATGTTTGTCTAAGGGGACAAATCTGAATCTACCTTAGCTAACAGAGGGCTTTGTGCCCTATCAATTATATCATATTGATTCATATCTCAAGGATTTGATGCCATTGGGGAGCATACGGGCTCTGACCATAATCATAATATAATGGTGCCATTTGGCGGCGACCACTTGGTTCAGAGGGCCCCGAGTCATAACCATTTATCCTGCAGTGCCATTTAGCGGCGAAATTGCCGGTTAGAGGACTCGTACCACATCCTTGCTGGCAGGAGATTGTTTGAGAATGGATCCTAATGATATTTTCGACCAGGCATTAGCTCTTTGTGAGCTTAAGTATTTTTTCAATTTGTCCACCTCGACAAACTATTGCGGAGGGTGGATGAATTTTATTTTAAGTGCTTGATGGCTGAATTTCAATTTTAAACATTTGGGAGTATGGGTTTTTTTTGGAATTTTTGGAGATTTTGGATTTTACGGGAAATTTGGGAAGTTGGGAGGCATTTTGAAATATTTGAAATGGACCCCTCCGGTTGATATTTTCATTCAACACGGCCATCATCGGGGTGTAGGGTCATTCATATTTCTGTATTTTAAACCTTGTCGACGCTGTCTAGTAATTGACAGAGGATCGGATTTCATAGGCTTTGTGCCTTTGTAAGTGAATTCTCTTGATTATAGACCTTGAAGGCCTAATATGAATGTATAAAATAAATATTCCGGTCTACCTCGTGATCGCATTTTTATTTAATGGTTCGAGCCGTGTCAACTCCTATCTACCTGCATAGAAGGATCGGGCTCGAACTTAAATTCACTTATTAACCCGCGCAGCATCCCTAGACGTCACGTGTGTACCAATAACACGCTCGCCGGGGCCCATGCGGGTTTAAGATTATATTTTCCCCTTTTAGTGTACCTATGTGTATACAAATTAAAGTGCACATGTGTGGGGGTATTCTTGAATATTTGTACACGCCTTCTGTTCGCTTGCATGAAGGTTGCGAATCCGGTGGCGTGTTGCAGCAGCTTGGGGATTGAACTGTTTGCTGCCTTGTACAGGTAGACTGTCGTGCACTACTTGCTTTTTGCAGGCGGATCTTAATGCACTAACGAATCTCCTGCTTTAACCCGTAGGTGCTTGCATTTGTTGTGGTTTTTGGTCCTTACAGTACATCTGCTATTATTGCCTGTAGGCAAGTAGATGCATTCATTCACGGACTAAAATTGACTTCAGGATACTGCATTTACTGAAGTCTTTCTGTATTTACCCACAGATGGTATGTGGTGCGTACATCTGTATTCGTGGAGAACTTGTATTCATTGCAGATCATTTGATGTCACTTATGAAATAACATCTAGTGACACTGTTGATACTTTCATCAAAGCCTGTTGCATATCTCCCACATTCTACTTGTGAGAAAATCACTGCGTGCCTTCTACCATTATCCACATATAGCTTGTTATGCGATGGATCTTTCATCCCTTAAGATGACTCTGTAATGCTTCCAATGATTGTCATCCCTCTGATATCTACATCCCATTTGACATGGAGATTGAGTATATGTAGGAAACTTCACTTTGTTGATCGTAGTCATGTTATCACGTTCTCCATTCGATCGTTGCATGCATACCAATTTAATTCAAGAGTTTAAGTCACTTTGTTTGTTTCAATTGAAGAATTATTGCATCCACTTGTACATCAATCTTCATTGTTTACGAAGGATCTAAGATCCATGGAACATCTCTACTTTAGTTATTTGTAGATAGGTTGTTGTGTCTATTTGCAAGTTAATGTTAGTTGCAGATGAGCTACCTTCATTATCAATCTTCCATCCACACATCGGTTGATATCTAATTGTAGGGATGTAGTTATATCTGTTGCACCTCCTTCATGCCTTACTTGTGAACACATCGTTGAGTGTATTGCAATGATTTGATCCTTGATTGCATGCAGATCAGTGTATTTCCCAACCATTGATTGATTATTGATTGCAAATGTGTTGTAGCATCTGTTATCTTGCTGTTGAGTATTGTCATTGCACATGTGTATGTCTGCTGCACATCGGTCCTCCCCTTTTTATAAGACACCAATACATTTGCTTGCAAATGCTGATATCTACTGCAGCTCTTTTGTGTTTATTTATATGTACCATGTAGTGTACACAACGAGTCTTCTTATACTACGACAACTTGTGGATGTGTTTGCATTCGCTGCGTTCTTTATGTATTTTGCCACGGCCTTTGGCCTTTTCAGTACATCCACTATTGCTACAGGTAGGCAGGTTGTAGTGTATTTTACAGTTGGATGCTGTCACTTATAAGTACAGTGTACTTAATAATATGGGAACTGTTGTAGGAGTTTGTTCCATTTACATCATGTTCACCTCCACCATTCACACGTTTCGATGATTGATGTTTGCTTGTGATTGAAGTGTTATGCGACCATGAATCTCCTCACACTAGTTGTGTTTGCATTCACTACAATTCTTCCGCATGGCCTCTTAGTAAGTGGTCATGTTTATTGAGAGCTTGCATCGTTGTCTGAGAGTGAACACATCAAGTCATTGAGGCTTTACCATAGGTCCCTTATTCACTTGAGTTTGAGCCCAAATGGTTTAGGTCATATTCTCTTAATATTCAATCAAGTTCAAGTATGAACTTATTTCACTTAGATTCAAATATTTTATTAATTGTTTGAATCCCTTGTGTCACTTTCAAGTAGAGTTCAAGCCTGAACTCAGTTCGAGTTTGATTCGAGTCCACTGTTGTCCAAATCTTTGACATTTTGTTCAAGTTCTGTTGACATCCGCTATGTTTGAGTCAAATCAAATCCAAGTTCACAAGTCCTTGCAAGTTCTTTTTCTTGTGTTCAAATAGTTTGACTTGAATTTTCCATGTTCAAGCTCAGTTCAACTTGGGTCCAATTCAAGTCCACAACACATTTGTTATCCCTTTTATTAGAGTTTGAATGTTCAACATCATTTGATCCCATCTCATATTTCAAATTATTTGATTTAGTTCACTTGATGTTCAAAGTTCTTGCATGTCCTTTTGAGTCAAAACAGGCCCGAGTATAGTCATATTTTCACCCGAAATTTCGGCAGCATTCCGGCATCTCCCCCGTTTAGGGGAAACTACGGAAAACTGAGCATTTCCCACCACGCTAAGAAAAGCGTCTATGGTAGATGCCCTCTTTCGAGGACACCGCGGCCGTGTAAAGTTTTTGTCCCCACCACGCTAAGAAAAGCGTGTATGGGTCTTCGATAGGTACCTGCATTGAAAGAGCACAGTTTGCTTTCCCCGCAGGTACAGAGCCGCGTACGGGTACTTAAGAGTTGTCCCGGCCACGCTAAGAAAAGCGTGCACCAGGCTTACCCACCTCGTCGTAGGCGTCGCACCGAGTTTCCTTCCCATCACGCTAAGAAAGGCGTGTATGGGCGGTTTGCCAGCCCGACACAAACACCGAGGATAGGATTTTAGGTGATTACCCGTTTCGTTGCAAGCCTCGCGACGCACTTCCTCCCACCACGCTAAGAAAAGCGTGTATAGGTGGTTGTTTTGTCGCGCTGCAAGCCTCGAGGCGGGCTCTCGGAGTTTTAGGGTTTAGAGGGTTATACCTTTGCGACCGGCGAAGTGGTGGTGTAGGCACATGGTTCGAGGCAAGGAAGAAGAGCCTCTTGCATTTCTCTATTGGGCTCTTATTATTTTATAATTAATAATAAATTAACTATAATTAGTTATTAATACATAACTAATTATATTTAATTTATAATTAATTAAATTTAATTTATAATTAATTAGAAATTAGTTACAATTAATTATATTTAAAATATAATTAATTATATCTAATTTAAAATTAATTAAAAATTAATCAGTTCTAATTTATAATTAATTAAAAATTAATTATAACTAATTATGTTTAATACATAATTAATTATCTTTAATTTAAAATTAATTATAAATAAATTAAGTTTAGTTCATGATTAATAAAAAAATAATTATAATTAATTATATTTGATTTATAATTAACTATATTTAATTTTAAAATTAATTATGAATTAAAGTAATTAACTAATTATAATTAATTTTAATTAATCACAATTAATTACTATTACTAGTAGTTTAATCATAATTAACTATATTAATTATAATTAAACTAATTAGAGAGGATTTGAGTTAGGATTAGGGCAGAATTTAAGCAGGATTTGTGCTAATTCCTTAACAGCAAACGAGCTCCAGTTGTTGCTTACGATTAAAATGTCGTAGCTTCCAGTCCAACGGCAAGGGGGAAGCCGTCAAAGGGCGAAGTCGAACAGCAACACAGGAGCCGAAGAAGCGCACGATGGGGATAAAGTTACCTTTACAGCACGCAAGCTCTCGTTATTGCTTCCAATTTAGATGTCGTAACTTCCGATCCAGGAGGGAACGTCGTTGGAGGAGGCGGAGTGGCCAGGGGAAAGAGGCTTCGGCTAGAGGAAGAAGGAAGGTCGGGATACAGGTGCTTCTTGCGGCTAGGTAAGAGGGAAAACTCTTGTTCTCTCTCTCTCTCTCTCTCTCTCTCTGTGTGATGAAGTCGGCCGAAGGTGGGGATGGGGCCGGCTCTGGATCGACACAGGAGCTTTGGCCAAGTTGCGAGCAGAGGAAGGAAGTTGGGGCTTTGAGTCGCTGAAGAAGGCAAAGTCCAGGGAGATGGGGGTTTGCTTGGGAGGTCGGAGGCGACTTGTAGGCGGAAGAGGCTCGCTGGAAGGAAGTGGATCGAGATCGCGGGATTTTTGCGCGTGGGTCTTGCGAACAGGAGCACTCTTCGTCTCCTATTTAACGACGAGGCACAACGTCGTTTTGAGCAGATCTTGCGGAGAAGTGACTGAAGCGGCACCGAATCAGGTACAAGCCACTGTAGCAAGCGGCGAGCCTCCGACGGGATTTGCGGGTATGTAGGATTTTTTTTTATTTCATTTCATTGCTTTGTTTTGGCTATAAAGTATAGGTCAACATAATAAAACCGAAGTTAGAGAGGCTTTAAAGAAATGAAGTGTGGAAAAGCTGTTGGACCTGATGATATTCCAATAGGGGTGTGGAACTGCTTAGGAAATGATGGAATTTCTTGGCTTACTAAACTTTTTAATACTATTTTGAAGATTAAAAAGATGCCAGATGAGTGAAGAATGAGTGTGTTGATTCCTATTTTTAGGAGTAAAGGTTATGCACAAGATTGTGCGAATTATAGAGTAATTAAGTTAATGTGTCATACTTTAAAACTATGGGAGAGAGTTATGAAGCATAGTTTGCGGTGTGATACTAATGTTTCTCAAAATCAAATTGGATTCATGCCGGGTAGGTCTACTATGGAAGCTATATATTTATTGAGAGGTTTGATGGAGAAGTATAGAGAGAATAAGCATGATCTACATATGATATTTATTCATTTAGAGAAAGCATATGATAAAGTTCCTAGAGAAGTACCATGGAGAATTCTAAAAAAAAAGGTTAAGCTTATATTCAAGTCATTAAGAACATATATGCGATGTTACTTGTGTTCAAACACAAGGTGGTTCAGTTGGATTATATCAAGGATTAGCCTTAAGCTCATATCTTTTTGCTTTATTCATGGATGTTCTCACTAGACATTTGCAAGAGATTGTACCCTCGTGTATGCTTTTTGCTGATGATATTCTTTATGTTAATAAGACTAGAAAGAGAGTTGAAGGTAAACTTGAATTATGGGGGTCAACCTTAGAATCTAAAGGCTTTCGTTTGAGTAGATCTAAAATTGAATATATGGAGTGTAATTTTACTAATAATAGAGCTAGTTGGGAGATTGTGACTTTGGGCGATCAAGTCATTAATAAGAGTACATGTTTTAGATATCTTGAATCTATTGTCCAGAGTGATGGTGAAATGGATGGGGATATTATTATAGTAGATTTCAAGTGGGATGGTTGAAGTGGAGGAATGCATTGGGCTTGTTGTGTGATAGAAAAGTCTCCCTCAAATTTAAGAGAAAATTTTATAAGATGGTGGTTAGACTTTCAATGCTTTATGGTGCAGAATGTTGGCCATTAAAAGAGAAGCATAATATTAAGTTAAGTGTTGCAGAGATGAGGATGCTTAGGTGGATGAGTGGCTTTACTCTTAGAGATAGGATACAAAATGAGCATATACGTGAAAAGGCTGGAGTAGCTCCAGTGGACGATAAGATTAGAAAGAGTTGTCTTAGATGTTTTGGTCACATAAAATGCCCGCCTTCCGATGACCCGGTTAGGAAAGTAGATGTATTAGATTTGACATATGATAAGAAAGGTAGAGGTAGACCTAAAAAGACTTTTTAGAAAATATTAGAAATGACCTTTCTTTGTTAGATTTAAATAAGAATTCAACTGTTAACAGGACACAATGGACAAAAAAGATTCATGTAGCCGACCCCACATAGTGGGATAAAGGCTTAATGTTGTTGTTGTAACTCTTTTTTCCTTCACTTCCCTTTTACTGATTATGTACATCAAGCATACTTATATTGATTCATTTTTGTATGTAGGGTTGTCAATATTTGACATGACCCGAAACCCAGCCTGAAAAATTTCGGATTCGGGTCAACCCGTTTATCAAACAGGTTGGGTTCGGGTTCTAGATACTAACTCGTTTTAAAAATCAAGTCAGGTTTAGGTTGACCCGAAAACCCGAAATCAACTCGGAATTGACCCAGGTCACATCTTGATGTAGAACTAAATGATGTAATAATGATATTGAAAGATCTTGCATGCTTTCAATTAAGAGCAATAACGAATTTGAACTTTACCCACTTAACGGAAAAAAAAAAAGAGAGGGGTGCCTTAGTTTAGGCCAAGTCACATAATAAGAGTTATGATCACAAGACAACTACAAAATTCAACGTCAGCAAATATGGAAGATTTTCAATATCATCCATAGTTTAACAATAAGATTAGAAAGCATAAAAAATCAAAACTCATGCCCTACGTTTACTAAGCATCCCTACGTTTACTAAGCATTGACAGTTAGCTAAGCACGACTCCTTGTGCGTGATTCACAACCTACAACAGAAGAAGATTAGGAGAAAATTGGCTAGGAGGAAGAGTTCACCCTCGTCGTGGGACGGAAGTGATTTGCAACTGAATGTTGACAAGCTGCTCTTCGATTGCTTTGGACAAAGTGAAGATGATAAGATCCAGGTACTCTTCGGCGGAATGATGTATTTCTGGGTTGACGTCGAAGAATGTTGATCGGAGAATGTCCACATTTCCTTGTTCGTTGTAGACGAATTTGGAGTCAAGATCGGGATCGGCCATTCATCAGTTCCGAAGGGTTGAAGTGTCGGCGACGACGATCTTTACTTCCCTTAAGGATTTCTCTTGAGAGAAAGTAGTTCTCTCAAGATTTTAAGTGGAGAAAGGGAAGAGAGGTGGCCGGCCAAGGATGGGGGCGTGGGGAGGAGTTAGGTTCAGATTTCGGGGAGGAAGGATGGAGGGAGTTCTCTTATCAAAATCTGAGAAGAAAGTTCAGATTTTGTTTGGAGGGAATTAGGGCTTGGGAAATTCGAATTCAATCAAAGGGAGGGGAGGGAAAATCGTCCTTTAATGAGAGCCTTGATTGTGGTGTTAAGGAGAGGGAGAATTAAAGTGGGGAGAGAGGGATTGGAGAGAGAAGGGGTGGCGGGTAAAGGGACGGGCCGGCGGCTTCAAGAGAGAGGAGGGAATTATGGGAGGAGATTTAGGGTTGCTTGTTTTGGAATTGGGGATTAGGAAAGATTTAATTAGTTCCAATTGAATTTAAAATTCAATTAAGAATTAATTTAGAAACTTTGATTTTGTAATTTAGGAAATAATTCAAATTCAAATTAATTTTGATTTTTGAATATGAATTAAATGGGTTTCCTTAATCAGAAAGCCTCAATTGGAAAGGGGTTTTGATTGGGGAAATCAAAGAGGGTTGGCGGTTAGGGTTGGGTAGAGGGGCCGACTGCTACGGGGAAATTTGGGTTAGGGTTTGGGGTTGTGACGGTTTGGAGGTGTGGAAGAAGGGATCATGGGGTTCCTTGGCCGGTGGCTTGAGGATGCAAGGCCGGCGGTTTGAGGTGGTTTGGCCGACGGTGGTGAAGTGGAGGAGGGGAAAGATAGAAAATAAAGAGCCACGAACTCGGACGCTTCCAAGGTTGGTGGGTGATTCGCTTCCCTCTCCTAGGGTTTCTTCTCCATAGCTCTCAAGCTCTCACACAACATAAAGATGCAGGAATTTTTTTGATAATCATTCATTAACTTTAAAAGAAACATATGGGGCTTATATATAGCCTCCTACAATGAAAAGGAAATAAAGGACAATGATGCCCCTAGGGCTTACATATGACAAAACCCTTTAGTAAGGGCGAAACGGGAAATGCTACTAAAACATATACATAAAGCAAATAAATAACACAAATACATATGAAGACTCAAAAATAGATCGGCGCGATCGTGGCCTTAAATCGACGGTCATGCCTCTGATAAACTTTCCATGATTTGATGTCCCCATCATTCTCCCGGGGTGGAAAAAAGCTCGACTCCGTCGATTAAGCATCCCGGGTACTCTCATAAATCTCCAATGCGTCGGGGTCGATCTGCTGTAGCTTCTCATGATCTAATTACGTATTCTCTGACTCAGGTTTACCTCTCCACCTGATCAAATACCTCCTTCGTCCACCTCTTGTGGAAATGATATCATCACTCAGAATCGTGTCAACATTTTCTGCCATGGGTATTTTGAGAATGTTTGAAAGTGGAGGTAGGTTCGGGTTCTCACAAGGTGGGGTCACACAAGGCCGCTTTTTAAGTGGATTTGGTGGGTTAAAATCGGGACCTTCATATGTTACTAGATCTTCTATGTCAAATGAGGGATTGATATTGAATTCTGTAGGCAGATCTACTACATACGCATTATCGTTGATTTTCTTAATTATCTTGAATGATCCTGCACTCTTGGCGTGTAACTTCTTAACCGTTCCTTGCGGGAATCATTCCGGACGAATCCGCACCATCATTGAGTCACCAACCTCAAAAGTTTTAAAATTTCATTTAAGATCAGCATAAAGTTTATAATCATTATTGCTCTTTTCAATCTAACGTGCAATCTCTTTATGAAGTTCATGCATATGCGATGCAAATGAGGATGCAGACTCAGAAATCCTATACCTAAAACCCATGGGTATTAGATCTAGCGGCTGTCTAGGTTTGAACCCGTAAACAATTTCAGAGGGACTTAGGCCAGTGGTACGGTTCAAGAATTATTATAGGCAAACTCAGCTGTGGGGAGTATGGAATCTCAATTCTTAATATGCTCACCTACCAGGGACCTAACAGATTGCCTAAGCTCCTATTAACCACCTCGATTTGACCATCAGTTTGTGGATGAAAAGCTATGAAAAATTATAATTTAGTGCCCATTTTCATCTAAAGGGTCTTCCAGAAATAACTGGTGAACTTGACATCTCTGTCCGATACAATAGTTTTGGATAAACCGTGTAAGCGGACGACCTCATTGAAATAAAGTTTGGCAATGTGGGAGGTGTCGGATGTCTTGGAGCATGGTAGGAAATGGGCCATTTTGGAAAATCGATTGACTACAATACAGATGGCGTCATTCCTACGGATAGTCTTGGGCAGACCTAAGATAAAATTCATGCTAACATCCTGCCAAGGACAACTGGGGACAGGTAGAGGGGTGTAGAAACCAGTGTTTTGTTTGCGTTGCTTGGCCAGCTGGCAAGTGTGACATCTGCTGACCATTCTATTGACATCCCTCTTCAGACTGGGCCAAAAGAAAAGATATTCCACAGCCTCTATTGTTTTATCCCGGCCGAAGTGCCCAGCGAGGCCTCCGGCATGGAGTTCCCACACAAGAAATTTCCTAAGGGAGGTGCTAGGGATGCAAAGCTTCTGAGCTTTGAAGAGATAACCATCCTCCAGAAGAAAATCATCCACAAGGCGTGTGTTGCCTGTGGATAAAAGAGAATAAGGCTCTTTGAAGTCGGGGTGTTCCAAATAGTCCCTTTTAATTTGATCAAATCCCACGACTTTGGCTCTCATCTCAGTGGTAATCATCATACGACGACTGAGAGCATCAGCAGCTTTATTCTCAACTCCCGCCTTATGTCTAAGGGTATAAGTGTACTCCTGAAGGAATTCGACCCATCGACCGTGACATGCGTTCAACTTCTTTTGGGAGCTGATATAACGCAGAGCCTCGTGATCCGAGAAAATAACGAACTTTTGCGGGAGCAAGTAGTGTCGCCAATAACGAAGAGATTGGATCACTGCCTTGTCATACGTGGAATAGCGCTGCTGAATGTCATTTAGCTTTTCACTGAAATAAGCTACAGGATGGCCTTCTTGGGATAGGACTCCTCCAATTCTGACCCCCGAAGCGTCGCAGGTCACTTTGAAGATTTTGGAGAAATCAAGAAGTCTCATCATTGGGGCCTCCACCATTCTTTTCTTAATCTCGTCAAAGGCTTTGGTGGCAGCCAGGGTCCAGTGAAAATCACTTTTCTTAAGACAGTCAGTGATAGGAGATACAATGGTGCTAAAGTTTCGAATAAATCTCCTATAGAAGGTGGCTAGTCCGTGGAAGCTGCGGACTTCCCATATGTTCTAAGGAACCGGCCATTCTATAATGGCTCTCACCTTCTCGGGATTTGTAGAGACCCCTTGGGCTGAAACGATGAAGCCCAGAAAGATAACACGGTCTACAAGGAAGGTACATTTCTTGGGAATGGCATAAAGTTATTCCTTCCTTAAGACCTCGCAAACTTGCCTTAAGTGGTCCAAGTGCTGACTCATCAACTGGCTATAGATAAGGATGTTGTCAAAGTCGACGACGACAAACTTTCCCATAAAAGGACGCAACACTTGAGTCATGATCCTCATGAAAGTGCTCGGGGCGTTACTCAACCTGAAAGGCATAACTAACCACTCATAGAGACCATTCTTGGTCTTAAAGGCAGTTTTCCACTCATCACTGGGTCAGATCCGGTTCTAGTAATATCCACTCTTGAGATCAACCTTGGAGAATAGAGTGGCTCCCGTCATCATATCAAGCATATCGTCTAACCTCGGGATAGGGAAATGATATTTGACGGTGATCTTGTTGATAGCATGACTGTCAACCCACATTCGCCAGGATCCATCCTTCTTAGGAGTAAGAAAGGTGGGTACAGTGCAAGGACTAAGGCTTTCTTTGATAAAGCCATGCTGTAATAACTCATCTACCTGCTTATTGAGTTCAGCATGTTCCGTGGGGTTCATGCGATAGTGTGGCAGGTTAGGAAGGGGCCTGCGCCAGGGACAAGGTCTATGGCATGCTGGATGTCTCTAAGTGGGGTTAGCTGATCAGGGAGATCATCATGGAAGACATCAGCAAACTAACCCAGTATAGGTTGGACCTCCTGAGGAATTGATTCGTCAGACTCAGTGGAAGTCTCACGACCGATTAAGGCGTATAGGGGTGCGCCTTGGGCAATCTCAGAATCCAGAACCTTGGCGGTGACCAGGTTCAGCCCTTTCTTGAATTTAGCAGGGTTGGATTTCGAGTCATCCTTAACTCGGGACTGCGATGGCAAAAGCTTGATCTTTTTGCCCACATGTTCGAACACGTAGGTGTTAGAGCCCCCATAGATGTGGACATCGTTGTCAAAAATCCAAAGATGGTCCAAAAGAGTTTGTCCAACATCCATAATTAGCACATCACACCATACATTCTCCTTATAGTCAACGAAGGAGATAGGTATGAAGCTTCATTCCTTCACCTCCAAGGCAATGGAGTTGACCCACGCTACCTTGTAAGGGTTGGGGTGAGGAACTGTAGACAGGCCCAACTTGGACACCCTACTAGAGGAGACAGCATTGATGCAGCTGCCACTATCCACGATGACTTTATAGTTCTTATCTTTGATTTTGGTGTAGGTGTGAAAGATCGCAGTCCCACGCTAGTCATCGATGATAACAGGGTGTAACAGAGCACATCTCACCACGCAGATGGGAGAGGTGTCAAGTTTCTGAAGGCAATGGAGGACAACAGTGTCATCATCCTCCTCGAAAAAATTACCCTCATCTTCCACTTGGTAGATCTGATTGACCTCGGGTTCAAAATCATCCTCAGTGATCTCCTCGATAATCGAGACTTTGTAGGGACTGGAGCACTGAGAAGCGATATGTCCATACCCCTGGCATCAAAAGCACTTGGTCCCGGGATTGGACCGAGGGGTATCTGTAGTGGGAGGCTTACTTCTAAAATCAGAACGAGGTGTAGAAGGACCAGTGGGTGGTCGGGTAGTGCTCCCTGAGGTCGGTCCTGCAGTGGAGGTGTAAGGAGTGGAGTTACCAGAAGGTCTGTAGGAAGGCCTAGAGTCGTGGTGTCGATTAGGGCGTTGGTACTGGCTTTCCTCAAGGTCTAACACTAGGCTATAGGCATTTTCAAGAGTAGCGACGTTCCGGGCAAATAGTTTATTGCGAAGATCCTCTTGCAACCCGGCACGAAACATAGACAAGATATGTGCGGGGGTGGTGGAGGTCTCCCCTTTGCAACGAATCAGGTATTCATCAAAAGATGCAATATACTCCTTCACCGGTTTTTTGCCCTGAGTCAATCTATTCTACCTATCAAACAGTCTTGGGAAATGCGAGGGAGGCAAATACTTCTGCTTAAGCTCACATTTTATGGATGGCCAATCAGTGATGAGATACTCATTTCGGGCTTCTCTAAGGCTTTCTAAATTGGACCAAAATTGACTAGCCCTATTCGTGAGTTTCATTTCGACAAAACTAACCTTCCTAGCTTGGAAAATATTGTACCACTTGAAGAAGCTATCAATACCTTTGATCCAGTCCAGGAAGAGCTGGGGATCGAGAGTTCCATCAAAGATTGGAGCATCGACTTTAATGTTCTTCATTAGTGGTATGTCAGGATCGTGGTTAGGGTTGTGTCCATATTGGGGAGCGTGATAAGGGGCACGAAGAGGTCCTTCATCTTTGGTAAGTATCGTCCCCGTACAAGGAAGGTGGTCGAGACGGAGTGTAAGGAGTCTGGTGGTTCCTACCTCGATCTAAGGTGTCAAATCGGTCAGTGGTGGCTCTACGGAGTTCAGCGATGTTAGCCTGATTTTCCTTGAGTTGCTGGCTAATGGTGTTCATCTGACCTACCAGTGGGTCTAAAGTCCTATGAAGTTGTTCAGGGTCCATCCTAATGTCTAGGGTGACTTAGACTTATGCAGAAATAAAAGAAAGTGATATGCAAACAAACAATTATGCCAGATGCGATTTAGATGCTAAAACATGTAAGAAATATTTTCTAACAGGAATCTAAATGCAACCATGCTCTGATACCAGATGATGTAGAACTAAATGATATTTAAAGATCTTGCATGCTTTCAATTAAGAGCAATAACGAATTTGAACTTTACCCACTTAACGAAAAGAGAAAACAAGAGAGGGGTGCCTTAGTTTAGGCCAAGTCACATAATAAGAGTTAAGATCACAAGACAACTACAAAATTCAACGTCAGCAAACATGGAAGATTTTCAATATCATTCATAGTTTAACAATGAGATTAGAAAGCATAGAAAATCAAAACTCATGCCCTACGTTTACTAAGCATCCCTACGTTTACTAAGCATTTGCAGTTAGCTTGGCACGACTCCTTGTGCGTGATTCACAACCTACAAGAGAAGAAGATTAGGAGAAAATTGACTAGGAGGAAGAGTTCACCCTCGTCGTGGGACGGAAGTGATTTGCCACTGAATGTTGACAAGCTGCTCTTCGATTGCTTCAGACAAGGTGAAGATGATACGATCCAGGTACTCTTCGGTGGAATGATCTATTTTCGGGTTGACGTCGAAGAATGTTGATCGGAGAATGTCAACGTTTCCTTGTTCGTTGTAGACGAATCCGGAGTCAAGATCGGGATCGGCCATTCATCGGTTCCAAAGGGTTGAAGTGTCGGCGACGACGATCTTTGCTTCCCTTAAGGACTTCTCTTGAGAGAAAGGAGTTCTCTCAAGATTTTAAGAGGAGAAAGGGAAGAGAGGTGGCCGGCCAAGGATGGGGGCGCGGGGAGGAGTTAGGTTCAGATTTCGGGGAGGAAGGATGGAGGGAGTTCCCTTATCAAAATCTGAGAGAAAAGTTCAGATTTTGTTTGGCGGGAATTAGGGCTTGGGATATTCGAATTCAAGCAAAGGGAGGGGAGGGAAAATCATCCTTTAATGAGAGCCTTGATTGTGGTGTTAAGGAGAGGGAGAATTAAAGTGGGGAGAGAGGGATTGGAGAGAGAAGGGGCGGCGGGTAAAGGGAGGGGCTAGCGACTTCAAGAGAGAGGAGAGAATTATGGGAGGAGATTTAGGGTTGCTTGTTTTGGAATTGGGGATTAGGAAAGATTTAATTAGTTCCAATTGAATTTAAAATTCAATTAGGAATTAATTTGGAAACTTTCCTAAAATAGGATTTTGTAATTTAGGAAACAATTCAAATTCAAATTAATTTGATTTTTGAATATGAATTAAATGGTTTCCTTAATCAGAAAGCCTCAATTGGAAAGGGGTTTTGATTGGGGAAATCAAAGAGGGTTGGCGGTTAGGGTTGGGTAGAGGGGCCGACGGCTATGGGGAAGTTTGGGTTAGGGTTTGGGGTTGTGACGGTTTGGAGGTGTGGAAGAAGGGATCATGGGGTTCCTTGGCCGGTGGCTTGAGGATGCAAGGCCGGCGGTTTGAGGTGGTTTGGCCGACGGTGGTGAAGTGGAGGGGAAAGATAGAAAATAAAGAGCCACGAACTCGGACGCTTCCAAGGTTGGTGGGTGATCCGCTTCCCTCTCCTAGGGTTTCTTCTTCATAGCTCTCAAGCTCTCACACAACATAAGGATGCATGAATTTTTTTGATAATCATTTATTAACTTTAAAAGAAACATATGGGCTTATATATAGCCTCCTACAATGAAAAGGAAATAAAGGACAACGATGCCCCTAGGGCTTACATATGACAAAACCCTTAAGTAAGGGCGAAATGGGAAATGCTACTAAAACATATACATAAAGCAAATAAACAACACAAATACATATGAAGACTCAAAAATCGATCGGCTCAATCGTGGCCTTAGATCGACGGCCACGCCTCTAATAAACTTTCCATGATCTGATGTCCCCATCACATCTGCACACGAATTGACCCCACCGCCCATGCAAATTGATTCCACTACGCTCGCTCACGCATGCGCTCCGGCTCGCATGGTCGCACCATCACACTCGCATCTACCTCCCACTCCCTGGTTCGCACTTGCGTGCGCATCCACTGCGGCGCCCGCCAGCGAAGCCCTCGATGCCCCAATGTCCGCGCTCGCCAGTTCGCGCGGACCTGTTGCTCATCTCGCAATCTCACCCTCTCGGACACACGGCCAGGGCGCCAGACGATTTCGTCTCTCCCTCCCATGTACACGAGCCACGCGGGTTGGGTTGTGTCAATCCGTCAACCCACGCGGGTCGGGTTCGGGTCTAATTCCCGAACTTGTTTACCAAACTGGGTCGAATTTGGGTCAACCTGTTTGGACCCGGGTCAATTCCGGATTCAACCCGAAACCTGATTTTGTATGAGCCCGTACGTTTAGTTTGGTTGGGTTGGGAGAGGGTTAAGATAAACAAACTTCAATTTGAGAGCCCACCTAATTTCTAGTCATCTTTTGAATAATCTTTCTATCACTTGTTTATTTTTAATTCAGGGACTTTATTTGATTAATATATGAAGAAACTATTATAATTAAAGTTTTGATTTAGTCGGTTTCTAAAACTGAACTAATAACTAAATATCAAAAGGAGTTAAAACTATAACCAATCAGTGAACCACTACTTTGACAACTGAACTGGGTTTTGTTTCTTTTTTTATCCGAAGAATGCACTTTTTTTTTCTACTTTCATTTATTAGAAGAGCCTAAATTCCCCATTTTCTAAAAGTTTGATGTACCTTTTTTGCAATGCATGGAAAACAGGACAGATTTGCACTGGCCCCAAAACCTAAGAACTGAAATGCGAGTTGGCTTTTTAAATATGATATAATTTGGAAGAGGGTTTTCTGTTTCTGTGGCACGCACATGTCCAGCTAGAGATTGATTAAGGCAACTTGGAACTCGATTTTTCTCACAGCTTCTTTCCATTGCATACAGATCTTTTTAAAGTCCCTTTAAGCACCACTATGTGGCCTGCACTGTCCCTTAATCCTTCATCATGAAAAAGAAAATAATTAAAATTAGCAAATTTAGAAAGCTAAACTACACGCCAAAAGAGAAGAATATTACAAGTAAAATGTGTATTAAGTTGCAGGCAGTTCTAGGTGTCTTAAAGGAATTCAGATATATTCTGGCATTCATCTAAATTTCAGGATGCCTGCGTGTTATACAATTCATTCATTATGCTTCTCCAAGGGTATTCCTTGAACCACCTGAACACAAGGCATTGCACGTCGCACTTTTTTCTGTATTGCATATCTGACGCAATTTGTTTTGTTTCTGTAGACATTTCCCTGAGAAAAGAGCCGACTCACCGAGAAACACAAGCTACTGATGGCGCCATTGGCAAGCAGAAAGATAGGATTTTGGAGGAGCTTTTCCTGCCTGGGACGCAATATTTCTTGAGAAGAGAGAGTGACGAAGGCAGCTCAGATAATATACCTAATGTGAAGAGCAAAGAATTTTATACTCTGTGGAGGAGTAATCCAGGAGAGCATTTTCGAAGAATATTGCTCTCTGGTAATTTGATATCGGATCATAAATGTGAAAATCATTATTATGCTCTCAGGGATGTACTCAAAGGCCTTCCAGCTTCTGATAGTAGGACAAACTTGTAAATTTTATTCCGTTGTATCATTTTTGTAAATTAAATTCATAATTTTCATAGATTTTACTTAGTTATCTTTGATTGTTATTGGGTTAGTTGTTCATTAATTTGGAGGTAATATATTTATTTTTTCACTTATGGTTTAATATCATAAGAAGATGAAAGTAATAAAAAATTTCTCCTAAGTGTCCTTTGGAGCAGCTTTTGGTCACAATTTTTTCACTGCTTTTCAAAAATTTTTTACTAAAAAGTTGTAGCAATCAATAAGAAAGTTGTTACAATGAAGTTGAAGATGTCATATTATGTTTCATACAATATATTCTCTCCAATTGAAGAGATTATTACATGCTGAGTCAGTTTCGAAGCTGTCCGATTTCTGTGTGCGCGCAGCAATAGCTCAGTAAAAGCGTAATGGTGAATAGTAACTATTTTTTTTACAGCTCTTTTTTGTGCACACTCACAAAAACTGGTTGATTCTCCTGTCTGAACTCCGCGTGTAATAATCTCTCCTCCAATTGAGCCTGATAATGCATGTTTCACTTATAAATTACATAAACAAGAAAACTGTCGCAATGACATTTTTTATATTTGATGTCAAAAATTTGAGTTGAGTGATGGGTGTATCTACCATCGTGAGAGGAGAACTAGCGTTTGTGGGTGGCAGAGGTGGCTGTGTTTCAATCCCAGGAGAATGGGTTGTGTGGGTAGGTAGATTTGTTTGCAGAGGACCTGGTAGAGCAGAGAGTTGCTGTAGGGCTATGAATCTTTGATACCTTTTAAATAACCTTTAACAGTTGCATTAGAGGAAGAATAAAGAGAAGAAGAAAGAGAACGTTAAGGGAAATCAAAATATTCTTTCATTTAACAATTCCTTATCATAGTGTCATGTTTATATGGGAAAAGCTATGCTGCATATCATTACAAGTAGTTGATTTCATCTTGAATGGAGGGCTGAGATTGTTGCTTAAAGTTTTAGGCGAGTTGCTATAGGATAGATGGTGCTATACTATTGACTGTGTATTGGTCTGCGTTGTTATGATTATAAGTAATGCTCTAGCTTACCTAAAGCATCTACTTCCCTCTTTGTTACAGAAATGTTCTTCATCTAAGGACCTCAAATCTCTACATGCAACCATATTGAAGAACAATTATCACCATGAATGCTTCATTATTAACCAGTTTCTAGCTGCATGTAGCCGGCTCCATCAAATTGACCATGCCTTCTTTGCATTCACCCAAATAGCAGAACCCAATGTCTTTGTCTACAATGCAATGATGGGATGTTTCATAAATTGTTCTTCAGCAGTTGATGCCCTCCAGCTGTTTGTAGAAATGCCCAAATTGGAACACCAACCCACTTGTCATACCTTCTCACACCTCATCAAGGCCTGCACACATATCCCAGCGATTGGATTTGGCGAAGGAGTTCATGGGCAGGTTAGGAAGAATGGTTTAGTTTGTCATCTAATTCTACAGACCGGGTTGATTGATTTCTACTGTATCGTGCACAGAATAGAAGATTCAAGGAAAGTGTTTGATGAAATGATTGTCAAAGATGCCTTCTCATGGAACACAATGATATTTGGATATACCCTCTTGGGTGATTTAAATGCAGCGTGTAAGATGTTTGATGAAATGCCTGAGAGGAATACAGTGTCATGGAACGCTATGCTTGCAGGATATGCAAGGTCGGGGGATGTCGAGTCTGCTACGTCTCTCTTCAAGCAGGTGCCTTGTAAGAATTTGATCTCATGGACTACCATGATTTCCTGTTATTCTCAAAACAGGTTATTCAATGAAGCATTGGAGACATTCCGTGCAATGAAAGCTGCAGGAATAAACCCAGACAAGGTTACAATGGCAACTGTGATATCTGCTTGTGCTCATCTAGGAGCTCTTGAAATAGGCAGAAGAATGTATCGACAGACGGTGCTAAATGGGTTCGCCATAGATGTTTATATGGGATCAGCTTTGATTGATATGTATGCAAAATGTGGAAGCATAGAGAAATCTTTGGTCATTTTCTTCAAGTTGGAAAATAAGAACCTCTTCTGCTGGAATTCGGTCATTGATGGGCTTGCAATGCACGGACGCCCCAAAGATGCATTTTACATGCTCTCAAAGATGATAGAAAATCGAGAGAAGCCAAATGGTGTTACCTTTGTCAGCATTCTCAGTGCTTGTAATCATTCTGGGCTCGTTGAAGAAGGGCGTAGAATGTTTCATAGAATGGTTGAGTTTCATTCAATTGCCCCTGAGATGGAGCATTACAGCTGCATGGTGGATCTTCTGGCTCGCGCTGGCCTCCTACAAGAGGCACATGATTTGATACAAAAGATGGTATTTGTTCCAAACTCAGTCATATGGGGAGCTCTGTTGAGCGGGTGCAAGATTCATGGAAACATGGAAGTTGGACAGATCGCCATGGAAAGGCTTACAGCTTTGGATCCCAGTAAGAGTAGCAGTTATATGCTATTGGTAGATATGTATGCCAAACAGAATAGATGGACAGAAGTTGCTGCTGTAAGGGGGAAGATGAACGAGATGGGAGTTCAAAAAATGAGTTCAGGTTGTAGTTGGATTGAGATGGATGGGGTGGTTCACGAGTTTGCCGCCACTGATACTTCGCACCCTTCATCTGAAGAAATCCTTCTCTTATTGTTTGAATTATTTGGTCACATGAAACATGCAAGCTTCATTCCAGATATATTCTGATGTTTTGTTTTTTCCTTTTATTTATGAGAAGATTTAACTCGTGATCTGTAATTCATCTTTCAAAGAGAATGATGGATGATGGATTTGTCTGCAAAAAGACTATAAACCCCATACGATATTTTTTTGTTTTTTCATCACAAAGATAAAACTGCTTTGGATTTTATCTGTAGCAGCAGTAAGAACATAGTTAATTGGCAATGTATTCCTCAATTGATAAGTAAAAGGGCGATTGTCTGTGCTTCATTTGGTTTCCTGTTTTTGCATTCACAGCTTCAAAATTACTCATTCATAATTTCCTCTTTTTTTTTCAAGGATAACTTTTAAAAATAATTTTATAAAAAAAAAAGACAAAAATCTTTTTTTTTATTCAAACTGTATTTTTTGTTGGCTACTTTTTTATAATACAAATGAATCCTATAAAATCAAATGAAGTAGAGAAGAATTCAAGAACTGAAAGAACAAGCCTTTATTTATTGTTGTATTACAGAAAAACAAAAGGCTCGTAATGATAGGTTAGAAGTACATATCTCAATAACATTCCCTCGCTGATTTAAATCACCTTCAATAGCCAAAACTAAAATCACCTTTATTAGCATTGCCTCGCTGATTTAAATCACCTTCAAAACCAAAGCTAAACATATCTTAATTCTCCATGACTTCTCCGCAATCTTCAATCAACACAGGCGATGAAGTCTTTCCAGATTGTGATCCTTCCCTCTCCATTGCCTGGACAACAGAATATCCATCAACAACCTTGCCAAATACCACATGCTTCCCATCCAGCCATGGCGTCTTTGCAGTACAGATGAAAAACTGCGAGCCATTTGTGCCTAGACCAGCATTGGCCATCGAGAGAATACCAGGTCCAGTGTGCTTCTTCGTGAAGTTCTCATCATCAAACTTTTGTCCATAGATGGATTCACCACCAGTGCCATTGCCTCTGGTGAAGTCCCCACCTTGGCACATGAAATTGGGGATGATTCGGTGAAAGGTTGATCCTTTGTAATGTAGGGGCTTCCCTGAACGGCCAATTCCCTTCTCTCCAGTGCAGAGGCATCGGAAATTCTCAGCAGTCTTTGGGACAACATCGGCAAACAGCTCCATCACAATGCGACCAGCTTTGGCCTTACCTATTAGAATGTCGAAGAAAACTTTGGGGTTTGCCATATACTGTGACAATTAAAGACATGTTAATTATTAGCATTATCTCTGTATCGTATTTTGGAGTTCAGTATTTTCAAGAGTTTAATTACACTCCATTTCATTTAAAATATAAGGGGACTTCAACAACCTAGAAAATAAGCAGATTAACTATTCCATGCAACTGATTAAATAGATAATAGACGGTGGAGGAGGCAAGCAAAAATAAAATTACCATTTACCAAAGAAGAAATGCATTACTCTCATTCCTTGGTAAAAGAGATCTAATTTGCTGTTTGAAAGTGGCTCCATAGCGCTTACTTTGCAGCAGATGACTATCTTAATGTCAGAAGATCTCGATACAAGAGGATGAGAGCTAGAGATGGAGAGAGGTAGGAAGAGATGGAGGTAGCAGGCGGGTAGGACTTCCTACCTCCATCTCATTAACACAAATAAATTTGCGTTTCTTTCTTCACAGCCTTCACTATGCTCTCTCTCTCTCTCTCTCTCTCTCTCTCTCTCTCTCACACACACACACACACACACACACATGCACAATCACTCAACAAAAATTTATGTTTCTTTCTAGACCTCCAACAAATGGAATTTGGTAGACGGTCTTCTAATGTAGAGAAAATTTATAATCTTGCACAATTTTTTAGCTCAGCAAGAGGTTAAACATAATATCACTTGCAAGCCTTCAATATGTGCTCTCTCACATACAAAATGAATTTTCATTTCTTTCTTGACCTCCAACAAATTGAATCTAGCAGAAGGCCTTTTGATGTAGAGATGATTTAAATTTTGCACAATTTTTGAGCTCAACAAGAGGGTTAGCATAATATCTCTAGCAAGCCTTCGATATGTGCTCAATTTCTTATGAAACCGAGATTATTATCCCATCTCCGATTTAAGCAATTAGCAGAAGTGAGAAATCAAAGGTCTCGAGATTTTCCTTGAATACAGGAGGCAAATGAGAAAGCAAAACCAATGACTCCCTCGATTAACAAGAACAGTAAATCAAGATTAAATGCAACTGGCAAAACATAACCAACATTTATGCTAAGTTAAACTTCAACGGAATCAATAAAGAAAAGCCCAATAACAATTGGCTCAATAGTAATCACGGGTCCCTCTTTCTAGAGTTTCAGTTTCCCTGTCGACCTCCGACAAATAAAGTCTTCTAGAAGTGCTTTTTTCATTTATAGAGACGATTTATAACCTTGCGCAATTTTTTAGCTCCAAAGGAGAGCTGCATTGCATCTCCAGCAAGCCTTGGATATATGCTAAATTCATCATAAAACCAAGTTTAATTCTCCAAATTACAATTTAAGAGATTAGTAAAGTTAGAAACAAAACATCATGAGATGTTCTCAGACCAAAGAATATTATGAACCCAAATAGCGCAAAAGATGTGATACGAAAATGCACGAGTCAGAAAGACAGCATAGGGGATTGTTATATATATCCCCAACAAGCATAAAACAACAAGGTCTAGAAGCTATTTGGTATCACTTTCTATTTTTGTGATATAAAAATGCACGATCAGTTCAAGTTTGTGAGAGTATGTCAGATTGAGATGAAAGACATGCACCATAAAATGGGCTTCTTTTATCAATATAACAAGCGTGCAAAAATCAAGCTAGGATTTTTGTTTTCTGAGGTGTCTTTATCATGCTTGAATCTCCTGAACGAAACCTTTATCGTTGTTTTTTCTGCAATGGGAATGTAAGACTTTCATGCGGCTTCCAGAGAGAGTCAGGAGCAAATAAACCTTTACCCGCTAATCGATTGTTTAAGAACCAAGAAAGAAGCGAACAAACAAAACAAAAGAACAATGCGCAGAGAACTGCTGTGGATCTGCCAAAGATTGCAGAAGAAAAAAAAGGTTCATTAAAAACCAACCGGCGTCGGTGAACGTGCAAATCAAATGTATGTTCAGCTTCGCCACAGCCCAACTCTCGATTTTTAACCCCTCGAACGCCGACGTGCTGAAGAATCAAACTATGAGTGTGAGGAGACTAGGAGAGCAGCCTGCCTGAAGCAGAGAGGCGGAGGGTTTTGTTCGCTAGGGTTTTCTTATTAAGTTTTAGACGCAGTAGTGCCGTTGATTTATGAAATCCAACGGTCCAGCTAACATTTCTATCCGGTCGGCCAAGTTCCTACCCATCAAATAAAAAATAATTAGGTCACGCCTCATTAAGCTGATCGGGTAAGCATTGAAAATAATAATAATAATAATAAACTCATAATTGATGATGTTAAATTATAAAATTTATTTTAAAATAAATACAATGTACAAATAATTAATAAAAATATAGTATATTTATGTCAAAATAAATTTATTAAATTCAAAATTCATTTGTTAAAATGATTATTTGTTCAAAGCCTATTAATACATGCGATATTCATAGTTTTCAATGTTCTTATAATGTAAATTTATATTAAATTCTAAGTTTCTGTGATCAATAGTTAGAGAGAATAACAAACTGTTTGGGACTTTTTTTTTATTATTTTGATTTTTTTATTATAATTATAATTTTATTTGATTACTGATTTCTTACTATTTTCATTTTGATTTTCAATCAGAATAGTTAAATTATTTTCTCAATAATAACTTTACAATTAATTTTATAAAAAAAATTATAATTATCCTTGTTGCGTCCTGGAATATTCGTGGCGGAAGAGAAATATAAAGCTTAACGTCTTAGCATTGTACGAAGATCCAGCACACAATCAGATGAAAGAGAGAGGGTGTAATACTTATACAAGATACCAGAGTTTTTATGTGGAAACCCCTGAAAAGGGGAAAAACCACGGGGCCTGGCCCAGTTTAAATGAATCCACTAGTATTTACAGTTGATTACAGATGAGGACCTCTATTTGGGGGAAGGACCTGGCTTGATATAGCCAATATACATCATATATAGTGCCTTATATGGTGGGAACCAATATATACATGTTTGCTGGTACGATTGACCATGATTGGCAGGCGGCGGAGGTTGGAAGGACCTTAGTTGGTCGGGCGACAGAGGTCGGAATGATCGTGGTTGGCTGGCGTTAGAGGTCAGAAGGACCTTATTCTGATGTCAGAGGTCGGAAGGACCTTAGATGGTAGGGCGACGGAGGTCAGAAGGACCATGGTCGGCTGGCGTTGGAGGTCAGAATGACCTTATTCTGATGTCAATGGTCAGGACCTCAGGTGGCGGTCCAGCAAAGTGCAGGGCCTCAGGAGGTGGTCTGACGAAGTGCAGGGCCTCAGGTGGTGGTCCGGCGAAGTGCAGGGCCTCAGGTGGTGGTCTGGCGAAGTGCAGGGCCTCAAGTGGTGGTCTAGCGGAGCGCAGGGCCTCACGTGGTGGTCCGGCGAAGAGTAGGGCCTTAAGTGGTGGTCCGGCGAAGTGCAGGGCCTAAGGTGGTGGTTTGGCGGAACTCCAGTGTCAGGCGGTGGTCCGGCGGAACTCCGGCGGTGGTCGAGGAGGAGCAAGGAGGCAAGAGCTCTCTCTTTTTCTCCTTAGGATTAGGTGACTTTTTCAAGAGGAGAGGGGGCTCTATTTATAGATTTTCGTGAGTGGCATGACCCTTAAATAGGTGAAAGATTAAGGGTAGTTAGGGAGTGGTTGAATGGACGGCCGATCTTGAATCCCTTGATCATTGACCGTTCGCTGGACATTTGAAGGTCTTAATGATGTCAGAATTTGGCGATCTTGGGCTCGTTGGATTCGTCTCGTCGAGACGCTCGATTCAGCTATAAGCATGTCACGTTTGGAGACCGTTTGGTAATCCAAATTATGGTTTGAACCTTCCAACAGCGCTTCAGACCCATGATTTGGACCTATTTGGGCTCGGATTGAGTTGAATTTGGTGTCGTTGGGTTCGTATTTCCGAGACATTCAGTTCGACTATAAGTTTGGTTAAATCAGAGTTCGGATGGTCCCAATTTTAATTTTGAAAGTTTTCAACTTGATTTTGTCTCGAGATTCGTGCCCGATCAAGATAATTTTTTGATGACGTATCAATCCTGAATAGATCCTAAGTCGCTCTTATATGAGCTTTAATGACATGCCTAAACAGAATGAATGAATTATTCCACTTTGTCCCATTTCATTCTAAAAAGATAATTGAGTCATAAGTCTTCTATTTATAAAGTGTTATGAAATATAATTCATTATATTCTCAGATTATTCTAAAATAGGAGATACTAAAACAAACACATAGTAGTCGCTATATGTTTTTCATACAAAATTGGGCAGGTATGATTTAATTACACTTTTTACTCAGTCAAGAGAAATTATATATTGTTAGTGTGGACCTCCGAAAGGACTCAGACATCATCGCCCCGCGAGGGGAGACAATATCTGGCCAATGGAAGGGCAGATTCGATCATGCATACGATTAACCATTGAGGATAGTGGCTCTCACCAGCACACCCCGATGGATAACAATATGTACGATCTAATCACAACGGGTTTCCCCCACCCGATACATTAGCTCGAATGGGGTTTATTTGAGAGTGGGATTCGATTTCCCACGGGCGCAAGCCCCCGTGGTTAATTACATCTCAAGCCGGAGCCTGAGAATACTCTCGATTAAGGATTCTATATTATACTTTCTAAATTGGGATTGACACATAGGGCGAAGACTAGGAAGTCCTACTCGAAGGGAGAGAGAGGTTCAATTAGGCTTAGTCAACATGCACGGCTCATATCAGCATCCGGAGGGACTAAGGTAGTGAGAAGAAACTGGAGAAAAATAAATGAATCATGCACTCGAAACATGCAGGAGGGAAGGATGGAGGTGGCGTCATCCGTGTGACGCAGATATGTAGGGTTTAGGGTCTCTGGAAGACAGAAGACCTACCTACTGATGAGGCGTACTACGAAACAATAGTAGCCTTGAATCCTAAATCTAATGGGTTTAGTGTTCTACGCAACACTAACACCCGTGTCCTAACTAATGCAATGCAAAAACCTGGACTTACCCCGGCCTGGAAGGGGGAGCCAGCTAACCACCTAATCGCTTTAAAACCATGCTGTCCAGTCATTTATGAAGGATGGGTAGGTGGGTTATAGTTCTCGGAGATAGGGCCGACATCTAGAGGATTTCCTAATTGGCCCCGGACTGATGTTGGGTGAATGCTTCTAGAGCTAATGCAATTAAAATTTTGATTTAGTCAGTTTCTAATGCAATGCATGCTAATTAAAGTATCCGAATCAGGTATGCATAGAAATTTAAAAAGGCTTATAAAAATAATTTTTAGAATTAGACTGGGCTTCCCCAGGTCCGGCACCTCATCCTCATAGGTCAGATTATCCGGACTCTACCCACGGGCGGGGAAGTGTCTTATAGAAGGAAAGAGAGAAATGCAACGATATGCATGCTACCCCGGACGATTCCGGCAATTCCCTAGGTCGTTAAGTTTCTAAATTATTTAAATCTTAAAATTTGAATGTTTAGTTGAGAGTAGAAAAAGTTTTAGTCCTTAAAGAGCCTAACGAAATCCAGGCTAAAACAAAAGCGACATGCAAAACGCCAAGAAACTAAGAAAAGCAAACAATCCTAGAGGCACACAATCATAAAACACATCAAAATTATTCAAACAAATTAATAAATGTCCATAGGCCAACTGCCCTTAATTATAACCCAGGGTCTGCAGAAAATTAAAGTGGCCGGGCACCACTGCCAACAACCCGGATTTCTAATCCTAAGACTGACGCAAGTTATTTTGAGTGGGATACACTTGGTCTTCATCTTCTTGATCTTCTCTTTCTTAGACTCCTTGGATCTGAGCTCCCTCGGACTCCTTGGACCTCAACTTCCTTGGACTCCTCGGGTAGTAGAATAATCCAGATTTGAATTCCCAAACAGAAAAGGACTATCCTCATATTGGGTGTCCTTTTCTCTTTGGGCATCCAACCTTTGGATTCTTGTATCCCCACTCAAAATAAACTTTCACAACTCAATACCAAGTTACAAACCATTTACATTAAATGAAAGCAGTAAATCTAGACTCTCCTGCAAGGTTATCCTAATAAAAAAAAAATCAACCCAAGCAATTTTATATTATCCCAAGCAATTTATATAGAAATGAAAATACTCATCACAGCCACACTTGGCCATGCTCTTAAATGTTTGAGGGCTAAGCAAGCTCTGGAGCACCTGTAGCAATTTATAATGATTTTCAATTAGCCCTCATTTATTTAGGGGGGCTGAGCAATTTCTGAAGCACCTGCATAAAACAGCATTAATTTTTAAATCATGATTATTGCCCCCCCTTATATTTAACGCTGCATGAGCATGGCCACCTGCAGAAAACATCATTAGTATCAACCTCGATCCTAACCTATGGGTAGTCTATCGTGCAATCACATCAATTCCCAGAGTGCAGTAAAAGTAAACAAACACACCAATAGTTCAATCACAACATGCAATGAAATCCGGAAAACTCGGCACGCAGCAGAAAAGTAAACACCGGCCTAACCTAAGCCTAGAAGTGGTGCCCTAGCAAACAATTCTACAGTGTGTGTAAAAGCCTGTGTGGCTGAGGTAGATCCTAAGCTGGGTAGTTAGTTACAATTGCCTACTGTCCAAGTTTATTGTAGGTCTGAAAGGAAATTTTAATTAAAGTATAAATATTAGCAAATTAAGATCCATTTTATTTGATTTGGTATTTAGGTCAGTTTTAATGCTTAGGGTAATAATATTAAAAGTTTAAATTGCATTAGTGAGTTTTAGGGGGTTCGGGGTCCACCTATACACTAAGCAAAAAGGGGGTCCAAAATTAACTTTTTGATTAGAGGGTATCTATAACCAGCTAATATTTCTATAAAATACTAGGCCTTAACCTGATCAGTTAGACAGTTAGTATGCCCGATTTGGATTTTTCTATCCAAAGTTATGAATTTCTGAAGTTTTGGTTATGTTTTGAACTAAGTTTGACCGGGTTGTTGACTTTTTGATTTTAGTTGGTTTCTGGAATCTTAATGTTTTTAATGAATACTAGACCCTAATGTGAGTTGAATGCCTTTGGGTTTGCTGGATTTGGAGTTTCCTACGCAAAGTTATGAATTTTAGAAGTTTCGGGCCCTAGACTATAGGCTACGGTTGACCGAAAAGTTGACTTTTAAATTTAAGCTGATTTCTGGCCACCTGAGATTTTTAATAAATACTAGACCTTAATTAGAGTTAGGTGCCTTTTAATTTGCCCATTTTGGAATTTTCTATAATTAGTTATGATTTTTAGAAGTTGGGGCAATTAAAGGAATTATCGAAATTGCCTAATTAGGGGTATTTTGGGGGTTTTGGCCCAAATCAGCTCCAAACTGATTGGAATCACCCCCAAAGGTCAAAAATGACCTAAGAAGGTGTTCCCAAGTGTTTGGGTAAAATTTGGGATTTTTAATAATTTTTAATGATTTAATTAAGGCAAAAAGGTGATTTTTGATTAAAGTTGAATTAAGGTCCAGATTGAGGTCCAATTAAGGGGCCCTAATTATCTAAGGTTGGGGAATGAATTTTGGAGAGTTTGAGGTATTATGGGTATTTTTCTGATTTAAAATGGATTTATTAGATTTTTCTGAAGTTTCTAAGGCTTAATTAACGGGTAGATTAGGGTTTGCTAATTAAGTGTTTTAAAGAGTTCAAAAAATTCCTAGAAAATTCTGAGGGGTTTAGGATGTCACTATGTTTAAGTGTTTCAAATTTCAAGTCATTCGGGGTTCTACCCTAGTTCCTGGAATTTTTTCTAAGTTCGCTAGACGGGTCCTTAATTGTTGTCCTTAGGGTGTCACTACGTTATATGGGAATGAAATGAAGTAACTAACCCTTAGGCATAATACAGAGGGTAAATGCAGCAAATATAAACACACCAAACCATGTCCTTAGATCTAGGAGAGCCTAGGCTACGTGCTTGTGCAACCTACACATGCAAGGACTACGAAAACACTAAGCAAAGGAACCTAATGAAGTGATTAGTGAATGATTGGGACACAATCACTCACTAATCCTCCTCCCACATGAATTCTGTTCACATATAGGTCCTAGGTTTAAAGTTTCATAAGGGGTAGACTTCCCAAAATTGGGGGATTTAAATAATATGTAATTTTAAAATTATCTTTAAAATACATAAATATTATAAATAATAATAATATAAGTTTAGAAATAAGATAATTGAAAATATTTCAATTCATAAGCATGGGAGGTCTACCAGCCACCAAGGGGGTTTTAAAAAATAATTTTTTTTATTTTAAAATAATCAATTATATTAATTAAATAATATTTAAATAATTAAATAACCAAGTAATACAGAAAACATCCAGAAAGGACAGAAGTAGACACAGGGAATAATTTTAAATTAAAATTCATATTTTTCTGAAAAGTTTAAGGTATTGTGCGTCAAAATCCGACTTAAAATGACGAAGTTATGAATTTTCGAAGTTAAATAGGTTTAAAGGTAATTTTTTTTAAATGATTTAAAATAATTAATATTTGAAAATAATTAATAATTTCAAAATAAATCAGATATAATAATATTTGGAATTTTTTAAATTTTAAATAATAATAATTAAAATTATTATATTAATATGAAATAATGAATATTAATATTATAGTGATATTAATATTAACATAATAATATTATTATTAAAAAGAAATAATAATAATAATATTATTAATTAACAATATTAATATAATAATATTAATAATAATAATAATTAATATTATAATAATAATAATAATCATAATAATATTATTATTAAAATAATAATATTATTAATTATAATACTAATATTATAATAATATTAATAATGACAATAATTAATATAATAATAATAAAAATATTAATTATAATAATAATATTATTAATTATAATATTAATATTATAATAATATTAATAATAATAAATACTAATATTATAATAATATAAATATTAATATAATAATGACATTATTAAAATAATAATAAAATTATTAACAATAATATTTATATTATAGTAATATTACTAATAAAAAAAAAGAGTAATAAAAAAAATAATTATAATAACAAAATTTTAAAATATATATATATATATATATATATATATATATATATATATATATATATATATATATATATATATATATATATGTATGTATATTTAAAATATAATAATAAGAATAGTAATAATAATAATAATGTTTTAGAAAGATAATTTTTAAATAAAGGAATAATAATAATAAAAATAATATATAAAAAAAAATTTATTTTTTTAAATAAAATAATGATAATAATAGTAATAATAATAATATATTAATAATAGAAATATTATATAATAATAGTAATAATAATAATAAGATTTTTAAAATAGATAGATAAATAATAAAAAAAATAAAAATAAAAAAAATTATTCGGCGGCGGGACACGTGTCAGCCCGGGACTGGTTCCGCGGTCCCGGGCAATCATTGCCAATGATTGGGGGGAGAGACCGCGGCGGCGGCGGAGCGGGCCACGTGGCACTCTCGGGTTGGCTCCGCGGTTACGGGCAATCATTGGTAATGATTGCGCCGCCGCGCAATCATTGCCAATGATTGCGGCGGCGCGGACCGCGGCACTTAACCACGTCAGCTCGGATCAGGGCCGTTGATCCCGCGCGGTTTTGAATCAACGGTCCTGATCTTGCCGGACGACGAGCGGGACCACGGGATCGAATCCGCGGTCGGAAGAGAAGCGCGGAACGGCCGAATCAGGACCGTTGATCAGGAAATCAACGGTCCAAGGCTCCGGCCGGCATGCAGACGCCGAACAGAAACCCTAGAATGGATTTTCGCGTCGTTCTCCGGCTCCGATGGACCAAATCCTTTGAAATTTTAAATATACACCATATTCATGAACAGAATTCGTGTGGATGCATTATTTCGATCTAATACGCATTGCGTAGGGACCTATTTAGATCTAAGTGCTTTGACCTATTCTATGGATTTTAGGGATTATACCTTGGGGTTTTGGGATTTCAATGGATGCTCTGAACTTGTAGGCTGTCCTCGCACAGGTTCGTAGTTGATCACACGATCAGATGAGCTCTAGATTGGGGGGATCGAGACTTTGGACGTCTAGGGCCTAGGCTCGCCAGGAACTCGCCGCCGGCGGGCTTTGACCGTTAGTCTTTGGCTTGGGAAAGGTGGAGGGAACTTGTGGGAGTGTCCTCACAAAATCTCCGAGCCTCAGGGGGTCTAGCGAGAAAGAGAGAGTCAAAAGTCCTTAAGACAAACCCTAAATCCTCTATTTAAAGACTCAAACCTTTGATCAACGGCCTAGATCTATCCTAGGGCTAATTAGGAGGGAGAATAGAAGTCTTGGCCGTGGGTTTAGGTTTTGGATAGATTAGGAAAGGGTTAGAGCTTTGAATGGGTTTTAAATGGCTCTTAAAGGGTCAAACCGACCCGTTAGGACTTGGGTTGACTAGGTCAACCATTGACTTGGTCAACCTAGTCAAATGGGCCCAAGGGATGCTAAGGTGGGCCCTAGGAGGGGTTTGGGATGAATTTGAACTTGAATGGACCTATTAAAGCCTATTGGGTCAACCTGGGTTGACCTGGTCAACCAGGTTGACCCAGGACCAAGACTTGGGCCCAATGGGTCAAGCCTGACCCACTGAGTCCAGTGGAGGAGAGAATAGGGCTTGGAGAGCCCTGGATTGGGTTTGGATTTGATTTGAACTAGTTTTGACCTCTATGGGCCTAATGGGTCAACCTGGGTTGACCTGGTCAACCAGGTTGACCCAGGGCCTGGGTCTGGGCTCAGCAGACTTGGCTTGACTCCCTGAACCCACTGGGATGGGTCCTGGGGTCTAGCCTGGTCAAATTTGACCAGGTCAGCTCTTTGACCTAGGTCTGGGGGAAAACAGGGGCAACAAACGGACCCCCAACAGGAGTGGCGAACAAACTAGTGAACCGCTCGTGTTGGCGTTGACCGAGTGTGACAAAAGAAGTAGAGTAAAGATGCAAGAGAAGAGCACCAAAAGAGGTGAACGAGAGCACAGGGGGGATCTTCTCCTGGCCTTGCCTTACAGCAAGGGCAGAACCGAGGAGAAGGTGGAAAGCAAAGTAGTAACAGGTCACAAAAAGGTGACAGAGTAAAAGGAGATCCCCTCCTCGCCTTGCCCTGTAGCAAGGGCAGAGCTGAGGGGGAGACCAAAAAATGGTAAGGTAGTAAAGCAAACCAACTATCCATCTGACTGTATCTAAACACCAAGATAGAAGGTGAAAGAGTGGTGAGGTATGCCTTCCAGGGACACTGTCAGGCTCACTCGACCAAGTAAAGTCTGATGTCTGCTTGATCAGAGCAAAACAATCAGGGAAGAAGTAGTGGTGAGGAATGCCTCTCAGGGACACTGTCGGGCTCTCTCGACCGGTAAGTAAAACCAACTACCTGACTGTTCACTTCAAACAGCAGAATAGAAGGTGAAAGGATCCCGTCTCCTCCTGCTCCTTTCGGAACAGCGGATAGGGGTGACTCAATACTTCTGCCTGACCTCAGCAAAAGTAAATAAGTCACGAAATTGGAGTCTGCGTAGTCTTTTACAGAACATCCAGAGTAAAGGGGTGGTGAGGAATGCCTCCCAGGGACTCTGTCGGGCTCTCTCGACCGGTAAGTAAAACCAACTACCTGACTGTTCATTTCAAACAGCAGAATAGAAGGTGAAAGGATCCCGTCTCCTCCTGCTCCTTTCGGAACAGCGGATAGGGGTGACTCAATACTTCTGCCTGACCTCAGCAAAAGTAAATAAGCCACGAAATTGGAGTCTGCGTAGTCTTTTACAGAACATCCAGAGTAAAGGGGTGGTGAGGAATGCCTCCCAGGGACTCTGTCGGGCTCTCTCAACCGGTAAGTAAAACCAACTACCTGACTGTTCATTTCAAACAGCAGAATATAAGGTGAAAGGATCCCGTCTCCTCCTGCTCCTTTCAGAACAGCGGATAGGGGTGACTCAATACTTCTGCCTGACCTCAACAAAAGTAAATAAGCCACGAAATTGGAGTCTGCGTAGTCTTTTACAGAACATCCAGAGTAAAAGTGGTGGTGGGGAATGCCTCCCAGGGACTCTGTCGGGCTCCCACTCAACCGGGTAAAGTCTGATGTCTGCTTGATCAGAGCAAGACGACCAGGGTAAGGGTCTGATGTCTACCAGAGCGGCAGGACAGTCAGGGTAAAGGTGTGGTGAGCTATGCCTCGCAGGGGCTCTGCGGGGTGCTCCCAACCAAGTAAAGCCTGATGTCTACTCGGCGTATATGCCTGCAGCAGAGCAATCAGGAAAAAAAGAGGTGGTGAGATATGCCTCCCAGGGGCTCTGTGGGGCACTCTCAACCAGGTAAAGTCTGATGCCTACCCGGCGCATATGCCTGCAGTAGAGCGATCAGGGGAAAGTCATCTCAACCATACCCTAACACGCATCCGTGTAGGGATGGGAAGAGGAGTAGAAAATGGAAAATTTTCAAAGAGAGAAGGGTCGTCTAAGGAGTTTCAAACTAGTGTTTTGGGTACAATGTGGTAGAGGACAAGTCGTCGTGGCCACGAGTATCCAAATGCCAGTGAAACTGCCTAGGCGAAACTAAGATCATACAAACCTGGAAGCACCAGAATGATGCCTCGAGAGACCATGGGGAAAGGTACGCCCTCAACAAAGTGTGAGAGGGGTAATCTCATTCCCACTGAGTAGCTAAAGTAGCAAGGAGGACACACTTGCTACAGAAAAAAGGACTATATCAATGAGAAATAATCGTAGAAGACTACAGTGGTACACCCACGTAAGCTAGTGGGACCCTGTAGAGGTGGAAAGCAACATAAACACATCCAAGGGACCGCTCTACAACCAGGAGTCGGGTCACGGCGGGAAAGTATGTCACTCTAAGACAAGTGAAGTGATTTTCTGCTAGAAAATCAAAGTTCACTAAGAAGCGACGCTAACATCTGAGAATCGATGTACTGCATCACAACTAAGAAAGCACACAAGGGTAGCGAGGGGACACACTCGCCACTAAGGGAAGTAACATTACATATGAATGATATTTATGAAAAGCTCACAGTGGTGGTACCCACACAAACTGGTGGGACCCTGTGGGAAGTGGAATAATATCAGTGCATCCGTAGAGCTACCCCAGCAGCTGAGGGTAGAGTACGAATGAGAGAGAGAGTAAAGTAGAAACTGAGTTGATTTTCTGCTAGAAAATCAGAGCTCTCAAGTCAGTGATGCTAACGCCGGTAACCAGGCGTACTGCAACACTACTGGGGAAACAGCTCAGGATGGCGAGGAGACACACTCGCCATTGAGGGAGATGATTTATGAGTAAAATCAATAATCATCAAACATCACAGCGGTAACACTCACCCTGACCAGGGGGGCCCTGTGAGAGGCAGGAGCGACACTACCAAACCCATAGGACTGCTCTAGTAGCTGAGAGCAAGGCAAGGGTGAAAAAGTAGGTCACTAAAAGAAACTGGAGAGCTGATTCCCTACTAGGGAATCAGAGCTCGCGAAGGTGGGATGTTAACACCTTGAGCAAGATGTATCACACCACTAATAAGGACTATCATGATTGTGAAAGACCATAATAATCACAAGTGTAAACTCATCCTTGAAGCAATCGCTCAGACGCTTCGTAGGAGAAGAGAAAGAAAGACTTTGGGGAATTTGAGCTCTTAGAGAGTATTACCGGGTTCCACCTGTGACAAGGGCAACCGGTTTTGCTCTACTGAGAGCTTCCCTCTTTTATTGTATAGGTGCATATTTTTTATATGTTCACAATCATAGACTAAATATGTCTCGTACTGTCGAAGATAACACCCGGTAGAGGGAACGTTTACCATATCCGTGTGTTACTCCTAGTATGGGACATCCTCTAATGATTGGAACTCAAAGAGGGATATAGGATTGGCTTTGATAACCCAGGCCACATTCACCACATGAATAAAACTGGGGGCACAATCAGAACACAATTGATATGTGAATGAAATTTAGGTTAGGATAGTGGATCAACATCACCCTCCTTAATTAGCACAGGTTGGTATGGACCCAGTACAAAAGAAGTCTGAATTAGTTTTGATATTCCAGACCACACTTGGGAGCACCAAGTGAAACTGGGGGACAGAGAGGGGGGAAACCCCCAAATTACCAGAACCTAGAAGAGGAAGGTACAATAAATGCGAGACTTTTATCAGTCCTTAAGAATGATCTATAATCAGATGGTGGGGTCAAAATATTTTCGTGCATGAATTTTTAAAAGAATATGGCAAGCATTTAAACAAACTCAATAGTGGGACCACTAAGAGATGTTTAAGCCCTTACCAATCAATCTGAGAGAAGTCTGATTCACACATTTTCTAAAGAGTGAAAATTTCATCAGAGAGTAAAAGAACTATTCTTAGAAATGAAAAATTAACCTCTTAATCATCTTGAACCTAAAAAAAAAGGTTCTGAAAGTTCAGCAATATAGGTTGACTCCATCTAAACCCGAAAAGGTTAGGGATTTAAATTTTGCTAACCCAGCTTAAGCTCCCTACAAGCTAAGCTGGGCTTTCTCCCTTACATATTCTGAATAAATATCTAATTCAAAAGGGTGTAAATTAGAGAGAGAAACTGGATCTTCTCAATCTTCTTGCATGAAAATATTTTTATATCTAATAGAACATCCTTGCACGATGACGAATCTAAAATCACGATTTTCAAATTCAAGTATCACAAATATCAAAGGGTATGGATTTTCTGAGACTTAGAGATTTACAAGAAAGGGAAGCCATTTACTTATCCACTTTGGGCTCATTTTGAGCCCCTCAACTTAATTTGGCGCACTGCGCACCTTTTAATTACTTGATACACTTTGTGTATCCTTGACTTTATGGCGCATTTTGCGCAACTTTCCACTTTTGATACACTTTGTGTATCTTTGATTTTTGGCGCACTGCGCATCTTTTCACTTTTGATACACTTTGTGTATCTTTCATTTTGTAACTGGCTCCCTTTCTAAATCCCTAAAAAAAAAAATTTTCTCAGTTGTAAGATTATCCTCCAAACATAAGAGAAGAAAAACTCACTCTCTTGTGCAAGGAAGAAAAATCCACAAAGCAAATCCAATCCTATGATAAGAGTGAACGACTTGAATAAGAAAATTATGAGGTAGATTCATCAGCCTGCGAAAGACACCTATGAGATAGAAAACTGCAAGATGATTGGGAAAATACGCGTCTCTAAATCTAATTTCAATTTGATATAGATTTTAGTTCAAAATAGGAAATCATCCCTAAGCAAGGGATGAGAGAGAAGGCATACATTTTTTTTTTTGAATCATCATAATCGTCCTTCAAGCGCTTAGAGGAGTCAACCACCAATTACTTAATTTTTTAAAGAAGACAAGGGTAAGTCCTTCATTAGGAAAAATAAATTCTATACTTTCTAAGGAAAAATTCTCTAAAAAAGTCCACCTTGTGTCTCAAGCTCTCAGACTTTTCTCAGATTAATCTTTCTTTTAAAAATTTTGCACATTAAATTTAAAGATCCCACTATTGAAAATAGAACTTGAATTTGTATTTGGATTGATATGGGTCAAAATCTGGCCTAGAAGAGTTCAGACAAGGGAGATGATAGAGACCAGAGTTTATGTCAGTGTACGGATCATATCATCTCACCTCATCACACCTAAGGATAGCCTCATACTTCTCGTAAAAAAACATCGTGTGGTAGAGGACAAATCGTCGTGGCCACACAGACTGTCGAAAAGTGAAGAAGCCCCTCCAAAGGGGGGACATATACAGGGGAGTATTTACAGGCGGTAGGAAGACCCCCTCCCTCTCGAAGAGTGAACTCATGCATAGTACTTTTTCAAGTACTGCCCGTTGATGACAGGCATAGGGTGAACACCATTGACATCAACGAGTAGGTAGGCACCACCTTCATAAACTTGCTCTACAGCAAAGGGGCCTTCCCAGACAGGCTCGAACTTACCACTTCGGCGACGGCGCGAAATGATAGGTCTGCGTAAAACAAGGACCAACTCGCCAACCCGGAAAGCACGGGGTCGGACAAGGCGATCATGTGATCGAGCCATACGTGCCTGATATAGTTTGAGGTTCTGATAAGCTTGTAGGCGAAGCTCTTCTAAACCATCAAGCTCTTCCATCCGTAGTCGGGGGTTATCTTCGTGGGAAAGATTGTGGCTGACTGCCACACGTAGCGAGGGGAGCTCGACCTCAAGTGGGAGGACGGCCTCGACCCCGAAAGCCAAAGCATATGGGGTAGACTGAGTAGGAGTACGGTATGTAGTCCTATAGGCCCATAGTGCTTCGGGAAGTCTATCGTGCCACTCTCGTTTGTTTGCAACCAGGATTTTTCTTATTAATTGCACGAGAGTTTTATTGAATGCTTCCGCCAAGCCATTGGCCTTGGGATAGTAAATTGAAGAGTATCGCCAATTGATGTTATGGCGGCGGGCAAATCTAGCAATTTTGGTGCTTCTAAACGACGGGGCCGTTATCTGAAATGATACGGCGCGGGACACCAAAACGATAGACAATATGATCACGAAAGAAACGCATCACATCTTCTGATTTGACTTCCTTAAGTGGCACAGCTTCTGCCCACTTAGAGAAGTAATCAGTGGCAGCTAAAATGAACCTATGGCCCTTAGAGGAAGGAGGGTCAATAGGACCCACTACATCCGTGCCCCAGCCCTCGAATGGCCAAGATGATACAGTAGGGTGCAGCGGATTAGGGGGTTGGTGAATCACCGTGCCATGAATTTGGCACTGGTGGCATTTTCTAGCGTGTTCCATACAATCACGGATCATAGTCGGCCAATAGTAACCGAGGCGTTTAATTCTGCCTTTCATTTTTGGTCCGGACTGATGAGCACCGCAAAGACCTTCATGTATCTCGCCCATGACCTTGCGAGCCTCTTCGCCGTTGAGGCAACGCAACCACATTTGGTCGAAAGAGCGTCGATACAAGGTGTCGTTCACATAAGTGAATGATAGGGCTCTCTTTCTGACCTGGGCAGCAAGAGATCTATCATCTGGAAGCCTGCCATGCTTCAAATACTCTATAAAGGGTACTCTCCAGTCTGATTCTTCCTCAACTGAGAACACTGTGAGGGTCTGATCGGGAGAAGACAGGTCTGCGGGGCGTAGGGCTTGACGGCACTGGACAACGATAGACAGTGGGTTGCCAGTTGGGTCAGCCAGTTCCTTTGCTAACTTAGCTAATGCATCTGCCTTGCCATTGGCAGATCTAGGGATTTTAGCTAAGGTCACTTCAGGAATCAAACACAAGAGCTCCATTGCCTTGCTGTGATAAGGCGAGAGCTCAGGTTTAAGCACTTTGTAGACTCCCGCTACTTGATTTATGATCAGTTGTGAGTCTCCAAAGATTTTCACCCGCATGACATTCATCTGAATGGCCAACTCTAGTCCCAAAATCAGAGCTTCGTACTCAGCTTCATTATTAGTACGAGGTTCTGAAAGACTGTAGGAATATCTCAGAGTGTGACCTTCGGGGGATACGAAAATGAGGCCCAGACCTACCCTAACTATAGGAGTTTCATTCGGGCTCAAGGCTCTAACGGACGACGCACCGTCAAAGTAAAACTCCCAAGTAGGGGACTCCTGCTCCACCACACTCATGATTAGCTCGTCAGGCAGCTCATCATTGAGTGGGGAGTCTGCAGGGATCGGGTGAGCAGCAAGAAAATCAGCTAGAGCCTGTCCTTTGACGGCCCGCTGCGGGACGAAAGTGATGTCAAACTGCAGCAAGATCATAGACCATCGTGCCAGACGACCTGAGAGGGTCGGACGGGTCATCAGATACTGCAAGGGGTTGACTCGAGAGATTAGGTTGACCTTATGTGAAAGCATATAATGCCTAAGCTTCTGTACCGCGAAGATCAAAGCTAAACACTGCTTTTCCATCGCGGGGTACTTCAGCTCTGCGGGTATCAACCGTCTACTGAGGTAGTACAAGGCATTCTCCTTGCCTTCCTCATTTTCTTGAGCCAATAATGCACCCAAGGACTCATCCAGGGCCGTAGTGTAGAGAATTAACGGCCTCCCTGGGATGGGTGCAGCTAAAACAGGGGGGTTTATCAGGTAGCGCTTTATACTCTCAAAGGCCTCCTGACAACGCTCATCCCAGTGAAAGCGGGCGTCTTTCTTTGCCAGGGCAGCAAAGGGGTGGCATCTACCAGACAAATTGGAGATAAATCTCCGCAGGAAGGCTAGCTTTCCTTGAAAAGACCTTAGCTGGGTAAGGCTTTTAGGGGGTTTTAGATCTACTATGGCTTTGATCATGGAAGGATCAATCTCAATGCCACGGTAGCGAACTATAAACCCTAGGAACTTTCCTGTACTAACTCCAAATGCGCATTTTAGAGGGTTCATTTTCAAATCATATTTGCGTAGGCGTTCAAAAACGATTCGTAGATCTCGAAGGTGATCTCCACGGACCTTGCTTTTGACTACCAGATCATCCACATAGCATTCAACTTGCTCGTGTATCATCTCATCGAAGATAACAGTCATAGCCCGTTGATAGGTGGCCCCGGCATTCTTGAGACCAAAGGGCATCACCTTGTAGCAGAACACACCTATAGGTGTGCGAAACGCAGTAAACTTTTCCTCTTCGGGGTCCATCTTTATCTGATTGTAACCAGATGAACCATCCATGAAGGAGAAAATGCTATGGGACGACGCTATATCCACCATAAGCTCGGGGATAGGAAGAGGAAAATCATCCTTAGGACATGCCTTGTTTAAATCACGAAAGTCGATACAGACACGAATCTGCCCGTTCTTTTTCCGGACTGGAACAATGTTGGCAAGCCAAGTAGGGTACTTCTCTTCACGAATGAAATCGGCCTCTATAAGCTTCTTAGTCTCAGCGATCACCTGTTGTTCTATTTCTAACCTCATCCTGCGAGGTGCTTGTTTAACAGGGACTGCATCAGACTTAATGGCTAGTTTATGGACTGCTACATCTGGATTTAGACCAGGCATCTCGGTGTAGTTCCAGGCAAAGCAATCTTTAAACTCTGAGAGTAGCTCGATGTATTCTTGAGCCTCTGAGTCAGATAACAAGACACTATGAAAAATAGGTCTAGGATCTGATTCAGTGCCTAAGTTTACCTCACACAATTCGTCCATGGCAGAAGTGATGCCATCTTCAAACTCTTGAGGAGCATCGAGTACTCTATCCTCATCATCACCCGGGTCTTCTTTATCGGTAAGAGAAACAACCGGGTATGAGCGGGAAACCGTTCGGATGTTAGCATGGTTAGGTGAGCTCTGCTCGATATAACCTAAACCTTGCTTAGTTTGAGGCATATCAGTCCGCCAAACACGAGCCTGTCGTAGAGCTTGTTCATCTGACCAAGTCGAGATGACTGCACCCCGCTCTACACAGTCTTCCACGAAAGGGGAAAAATAACGAGGGGCAGTTGTGACCCTGTTATCTATAGCGGTCTCCGCTGAACCCTGACTCCCAGGACCCAGTGGGGCACCTACACTATGGGATAACGAGGCACACTCACTAGCTCGTGGTGGCACAAAGGTTTCGTACAGAGGAGGCGGAGGGCGACCTCTAACTTGTAATGCACCACCCTCACTAGTGGAGGGGGTAACCAAAGATCTTTGGTGAGACTGCTCAACTCTTATTCCACGTATCTGACGGGAAAGGGACTGTTGACTAGTGGTCTGACGTCGGGGGTCTACTTCCTCGTCTGAACCACTGTCAATAACTAAACCACCCTCGGGTATCAGGTACCTACAAAAGGTAGGTAGTGAACTATAATCAGTGAAGTCCGGGGCTGGTGAGGGAGCTGAGCGATGAGGAGTAGTGATCATCTCATCGTCAGAGGAGTCGGACTCGACAGTCAAAGGAGAAGCATAAAGATATGAGGAGGAGGGATTTGAGTATCGTAGTTTCGCGGCGGGCGAGTCGATCCTCTACCTCTACCTCTACCTCGCTCTCCCCTACCTCTACTAGGGGGAACATCGTGCCCAACTGCAAATTGGAAAGGAGATCTAACAGGATCTGCAGTGGAGGTATCTGCCTCAATACTAACCTGTGACGGACCTTGCGCAGGTAGCTGTACAGGACCCTGTACAGTACTGGCAGGTGTCACTGGTGACTGGGCAGAAGGAGGTTTACTCTTCTTACGAGGTATGTAATGCTCAGCATCATCGTAAATAGAGACCTCATGCACGGAAAAGGGTTGGGTATCCCCGGGAATGGAGTACTCGACTTCATTCCTCATATACTTCATACATTGGTGCAGGGTGGAGGGCACCATTCCATACTCATGAATCCAGGGCCTTCCTAAGAGAGCCCTGTATGAAGTATCTGCCTCGATCACATGAAACTTCGCCTCAGTAAGGAAATTTCCAAACTTCAGGGGTAGGGTGATAGACCCTAGGGCACGCTGTCCTTGGTCATTGAAGCCTTTCAACATAATCTTATCGGAGGTTAACTTCAATGACCCAGGGAGAGGCTCTTCAAAGTTTCATAACTCAGGATGTTTACTGAAGCTCCTTGGTCAATGAGGACCCTGTTCAACTCATAACCATTGACTTCAGCGGTGACATACAAAGGACGATTGTGATCAGAGGTACCCAAGAGGAGATCACGATCTGAAAAGGTAATGCACGGCATCTCTCTCAAAAGGCATGCATCTCCAACAGATTCGGAAGCAAAGAAGGCTTGATAGGACTCTGGCTCGAGTAGTGCTTTTACCAGGGTCTCTCTCAAGTCAGAAGACATCATCAAAGCGTCATAGACACTGAGAAGGGCAGGAATTTTCCTTAAATGGGCCAACACATTGTAATCGACCTCCAGCTGAGGGCCTTTCCCTTTCTCCTTAGACTGCTCTTGGGAGGAAGGGATAGGATCGTCCTGCTGGGTAACAATGTTCTTATCTTTCTCTTTTGTATTCTTAGCCATCCTAGGTGGAAGAACCTTCCCTGAACGCAAGTGAACTTCCTGTATCGAGTCATCTTTGACAGGAGATTCACTTGGTTCAACGGTGATGGCATGTGTTGGCTCCAAGGAAAGTGACTGGAGTGGGTTCTCGGATTCATCTTCTGAATCCATGTAACAACCACCCTCCGGAATCATAAAGACTGGTTCCTCATCACACTCAGATTCTTCATCACATACAGAACATCATAAGAAACATGTAAAATATTGAAAGAGCGAGCGCTAGAAGAAATAAAAGTAGGAGCAGAACACCAGAAGTAGCCAGAATCACCTTCTTCTATTATTTCATCATCAGTTGAAGGGAGAACGAAATCCTTCAGCGTAAGTGCCGGAAGGCGTCCCGTCTTCCCCTCAGAAGTTACAACAAACTTTTCCTTTTCATACATCTTTTTATTACATAAAATAGGAAAAGAAATGTGCTCAGTAGGCACTACAACAGAAGAAGAAAAGGAAAAGGTGCTGGCGAAGAAACTGGGCTGGCAACTGTCGATTTGGCCTGGGTAGGCCTCCTCTCAACTGCCTCTGAACTCTGAACTGTCTGCCGGATCATCTGCCTCGTCTTCCGAGAGAGTGCTAACTGCCACTCCCCCTCAGAACCTCTGGGTGATCTACTGCGACTGCTCTGTCTGCCACTCTGGCTGTCACTACAACTACTGGAGCCCGAGATCATCTGAACTGTCTGAGGTGTCTTGCCTTGGGCTGAACCAGGTCGCTGTCCTGTAGGTGGATCTGCCCACTAGCCATGAGCTTCTCAACTCTGTCCTTGAACACATAGCAGTCTTCTATAACATGCCCGATATGTCTGTGAAATAGACAATAGAGTGGGTGTTCTGTCTGCCCTTCCTCTTCCACTCTATTGTTGTTCGGGAATGTTAAGATGTTTCTCTTAGTAAGGAACTTGAAGATCTTCATCACACTTTCCCTTTTAAAGGGATATTCCTTACTAAGCTTCTCCCGTAGGTACTGCTGACTCTCTGGGGTCCTACGGGAGGGTCTAGACTGCACTGCTGACTGGCCCGGTGTGTGAGACTGCTGAGGTGGTGCTGAATTGACTAAGGGCTTCTTGCCCTTATCTGATGGTCCATAAGTACTGTGTACCTCCCCTCTCCTAGGTGGAGGTGCTCCTGATGACTCCTGCCGCTGAGGTCTACGTGAAGGTTGACTCTCAACCTTAGGAGGACTGCATCGGGTATGCTGTCCTGCAAACTGATCACCTTTGTCAACAACTTCTGAAAGGTTCTGATGCTGAAACCCTTCAGATAAGGTGCTATCGGACCATCTATGTTCTTTAATAAAATTTCTACTGCATGCTGCTCCTGTAACTGGGGCTCACACTGTAGGCTGAGGTTCCTCCATCTGACTATGTAATCTGGGAGAGGCTCTCGGGGCCGCTGTCTAGTCACAACTAGCTCTCCAACTGTAACTCGGTGCTCTGCACTGACAAACCTCTGAACAAACAACTGCTCCAGCTCTGCAAAGGTGCGTACTGAATCGTTGGGGAGGTCGGCGTACCAGGCAAAGGCCACCCCAACTAAACTGCTGACAAAAAGTCTCAACATCAGTGCATCGTTCCCTCCTATGTTGCAACAGATGGCTCGGTACTGGGCTACGTGCTGCCTCGGGTTCCCAAACCCATCAAAGACTCTGAACCTAGGAGGGACAAAACCAGGGGGGTAGGGCTCGTGCTCGTACTCTACTGGGTAAGGACGCCCCCTGCTAACTACCTCTCCAGACTTCCTGGAGGAAATGGCCTGCTCGACCTTCTGGGCAATCAGATCCTGAATCTGTCCGGCTGACAACTGAACTGACTGACTCTGGACTGGGGTAGTAAAAGCAACTGCCGTCGGTGCCACCGGAACTGCTCTCTGGGCCCTGTCTACTCCCACAGGACCTGGTGCTACTACAGGTGGTGCTGCTGGCTCGTCCCTGGACGTAGCAGGAGTGCCTACGCCCGTCATCTGGGGCATCGCCCCCAAAGCTGTCAACTGAGCTGTCATCGCTGCCATGGCCCTGGCCATCTCTGCCATCTGAGTCGTAACTGTAGTACTGTGGCAATCTGTCTCAACTGACCGGGGAGATCCTCCTACCTCAGCTTCTCCCTGCTCATCATCATCATCTGCCTCCATCTGCTCATCTGAGTGGCCACGTCTCGTAACCACGCATACTCTGTGTACCGGTATATCTCCATCTGACTCTCCTCGAGTAAATCATCCTCAAGTGCATCATCCTCGTAGAGGGTCTGATGGAAGTCCTCTGCATACGGACTCAAAGGGGAAGAAGTCTCGTAAGGGCTAAGGGCTGGCTCAGCCCGAACCGGTGAACCACTAGGAGAAACTGTAGCATCATCGTCCGTTGCTGCCATCACAGACCATCGGAACTGCCTCTGATCCGAAGGAACAACTGCCTCTAACTGCTCAACTGCCTGAACTGGCTGTACTGCATCGACAGGGGACTCTGCCTGTCGTCGTCTCCACACCCATCTACTGCGACGGGGGCCCAGTAGGGGCAACTGACTGCTGCGGAGCTACTACAACTGAAGGGAGCTGGGGTCTGGGGGGCTCCAACTGCTGCCTCTGTCCATGACGACGTGGGCGTCGTCCAACAACCGGAGTAACTGTCTGTGGTCTCGCCAACGGAACTGAACTGACAGGCTGTCTGGGTGGCTGTCCTCTCTGCCACCTGTACCTCTGTCTAGCAGTCTGTCTCTGCAACTGAACGGACGCCTGAGAAATCTGGTGGAGTAACCTCTCTCGACTGACAGGGCCTCGACCCCGCGCTAAGCGGATAATACTCCGAATCCTCTGAGAGAGGGTTCGAGCAGCATCATCCCTGGGGACCCTAGCGCGTGGTAAAGTAGTAGCGACAGGAGGGGCCGCCGCAATGCGAGCAACGTCCTCCTCGTCACCACTATGTGTCAGTGGGGAGAAGCGTCCTCCCTGAACCGCTGCTATCTCAGGGGCAACTGTAACGTCCGGGGTAGGGGAAATTGCAACTGGTCGTGGTGCCCGCTGCCTAGGGACCACTCTCCTCTGAACTGGCTCCTGGTGAGCCAACGAATCTGCCATCCGCTGTCTATCTGCCTCGGAAGCAGCCAACCGAAGTCTACGGTTTCTATTCCTCCGGGCCCTTCTCCCAAGGCCGGAGGCGGAAGACGAAGCAACATCTGAACCCACCACCTGAGTGGCAGGGGGAACAGGAAGTACGGGAAGTGTCAGGGTCTGCACGAGGGTCTCTGGGTGAGACAGTCGAGCGAAAGCTGAAACCCGACGGGAGGAAGGCGAAGGAGCCTCGGTCTGGGCACCCCTTTTCCTGGAGGAAGAAGGAGGGGGAACCCAAACACGAGCTGCCTCTGCCGGAGTAACAACAGTGGTAACTACTGTCTGCCGGCGCTGAGGGGCCGGGGCAGTCTGAACAACAGGTGCAGTAGGCACTGGTCGCCTAACCGCTGGACAGGGGGGCTGAACTGGGAGTGGTCTAGGCACTGGCTGCCTAACCACAGGGTTGGCCAGCTGCACACGAGACAGGAGTAGGACGAGCAGGTGCCCCGGGGGCTGTCCGCCGAGCATCTGACGTCCAAAAGGTCGCATGGCTGCGCGAGCTCTCCTCTGGGGAGGGAGAGTAGCAGCAGCCTCACAGGGGTCGGCCCGCCGAGAGTGACGAAGCCCGAGTCAGTGAAGGAACCAAAAGTGATTCCTCCAGCGGGAGGACTGGTTAGTTAGGAACTCAGGAAGTGTCACCCGTGCGTCAGAACCAAAACTGAAAGTAACGAAGGCACGAAGGAAGCCATGGCACTGTCTGCCAAGAAGAAGAAAAGAAATTTCAAATGATTAGTAAAAATAATGAGAAGAGGAAATGATAGATAAGGGACGGAATGACCTAGAAAGTCCGAAGGAAGAAAGCTTAGCCAGGGGGGAACCCTAGCTAAGAAGAACGGAAAGAAAGAATCCTAGCTAGGGGGGGAACCCTAACGTAAGAAAAAGAAGAACGATCCTAACTAAGGAAGGACCCTAACTAAGAGTGGGACGGACCTAATCTAAGGAGTACCAATCCCGAAGTACACACAAGAGAGAATAATATAGAATCCATAGATGGAGAGAGAAACCTGTCCCACCGTGGTCGCCAGAAACCTGTGGACCTCCGAAAGGACTCAAACATCATCGCCCCCGCGAGGGAGACAGTATCTGGGCCAATGGAAGGGCAGATTCGATCATGCATACGATTAACCATTAAGGATAGTGGCTCTCACCAGCACACCCGATGGATAACAATATGTACGATCTAATCACAACGGGTTTCCCCCACCCGATACATTAGCTCGAATGGGGTTTATTTGAGAGTGGGATTCGATTTCCCACGGGCGCAAGCCCCCGTGGTTAATTACATCTCAAGCCGGAGCCTGAGAATACTCTCGATTAAGGATTCATATTATACTTTCTAAATTGGGATTGGCACATAGGGCGAAGACTAGGAGTCCTACTCGAAGGGAGAGAGAGGTTCAATTAGGCTTAGTCAACATGCACGGCTCATATCAGCATCCGGAGGGACTAAGGTAGTGAGAAGAAACTGGGAGAAAAATAAATGAATCATGCACTCGAAACATGCAGGAGGGAAGGATGGAGGGGGGCGTCATCCGTGTGACGCAGATATGTAGGGTTTAGGGTCTCTGAAGACAGAAGACCTACCTACTGATGAGGAGTACTACGAAACAATAGTAGCCTTGAATCCTAAATCTAATGGGTTTAGTGTTCTATCGCAACCCTAACACCCGTGTCCTAACTAATGCAATGCAAAAACCTGGACTTACCCCGGCCTGGAAGGGGGAGCCAGCTAACCACCTAATCGCTTTAAAACCATGCTGTCCAGTCATTTATGAAGGATGGGTAGGTGGGTTATAGTTCTCGGAGATAGGGCCGACATCTAGAGGATTTCCTAATTGGCCCCGATTGATGTTGGGTGAATGCTTCTAGAGCTAATGCAATTAAAATTTTGATTTAGTCAGTTTCTAATGCAATGCATGCTAATTAAGTATCCGAATCAGGTATGCATAGAAATTTAAAAAGGCTTATAAAAATAATTTTTAGAATTAGACTGGGCTTCCCCAGGTCCGGCACCTCATCCTCATAGGTCAGATTATCCGGACTCTACCCACGGGCGGGGAAGTGTCTTATAGAAGGAAAGAGAGAAATGCAACGATATGCATGCTACCCCGGACGATTCCGGCAATTCCCTAGGTCGTTAAGTTCTAAATTATTTAAATCTTAAAATTTGAATGTTTAGTTGAGAGTAGAAAAAGTTTTAGTCCTTAAAGAGCCTAACGAAATCCCAGGCTAAAACAAAAGCGACATGCAAAACGCCAAGAAACTAAGAAAGCAAACAATCCTAGAGGCACACAATCATAAAAACACATCAAAATTATTCAAACAAATTAATAAATGTCCATAGGCCAACTGCCCTTAATTACAACCCAGGGTCTGCAGAAAATAAAGTGGCCGGGCACCACTGCCAACAACCCGGATTTCTAATCCTAAGACTGACGCAAGTTATTTTGAGTGGGATACACTTGGTCTTCATCTTCGTGATCTTCTCTTTCTTAGACTCCTTGGATCTGAGCTCCCTCGGACTCCTTGGACCTCAACTTCCTTGGACTCCTCGGGTAGTAGAATAATCCAGATTTGAATTCCCAAACAGAAAAGGACTATCCTCATATTGGGTGTCCTTTTCTCTTTGGGCATCCAACCTTTGGATTCTTGTATCCCCACTCAAAATAAACTTTCACAACTCAATACCAAGTTACAAACCATTTACATTAAATGAAAGCAGTAAATCTAGACTCTCCTGGCAAGGTTATCCTAATAAAAAAAAAATCAACCCAAGCAATTTTATATTATCCCAAGCAATTTATATAGAAATGAAAATACTCATCACAGCCACACTTGGCCATGCTCTTAAATGTTTGAGGCTAAGCAAGCTCTGGAGCACCTGTAGCAATTTATAATGATTTTCAATTAGCCCTCAATTTATTTAGGGGGGCTGAGCAATTTCTGAAGCACCTGCATAAAACAGCATTAATTTTTAAATCATGATTATTGCCCCCCCTTATATTTAGCGCTGCATGAGCATGGCCACCTGCAGAAAACATCATTAGTATCAACCTCGATCCTAACCTATGGGTAGTCTATCGTGCAATCACATCAATTCCCAGAGTGCAGTAAAAGTAAACAAACACACACAATAGTTCAATCACAACATGCAATGAAATCCGGAGAAACTCGGCACGCAGCAGAAAAGTAAACACCGGCCTAACCTAAGCCTAGAAGTGGTGCCCTAGCAAACAATTCTACAGTGTGTGTAAAAGCTGTGTGGCTGAGGTAGATCCTAAGCTGGGTAGTTAGTTACAATTGCCTACTGTCCAGGTTTATTGTAGGTCTGAAAGGAAATTTTAATTAAAGTAAAATATTAGTGAATTAAGATCCATTTTATTGATTGGTATTTAGGTCAGTTTTAATGCTTAGGGTAATAATATTTAAAGTTTAAATTGCATTAGTGAGTTTTAGGGGTTCGGGGTCCACCTATACACTAAGCAAAAGGGGGTCCAAAATTGACTTTTTGATTAGAGGGTATCTATGACCAGCTAATATTTTTATAAAATACTAGGCCTTAACCTGATCAGTTAGACAGTTAGTATGCCCGATTTGGATTCTTCTATCCAAAGTTATGAATTTCTGAAGTTTTGGTTTGTTTTGAACTAAGTTTGACCGGTTGTTGACTTTTTGATTTTAGTTGGTTTCTGGAATCTTAATATTTTTAATGAATACTAGACCCTAATGTGAGTTGAATGCCTTTGAGTTTGCTGGATTTGGAGTTTCCTACGCAAAGTTATGAATTTTAGAAGTTTCGGGCCCTAGACTATAGGCTACGGTTGACCGAAAAGTTGACTTTTAAATTTAAGCTGATTTCTGGCCACCTGAGATTTTTAATAAATACTAGACCTTAATTAGAGTTAGGTGCCTTTTAATTTGCCCATTTTGGAATTTTCTATAATTAGTTATGATTTTTAGAAGTTGGGGCAATTAAAGGAATTATCGAAATTGCCTAATTAGGGGTATTTTGGGGGTTTTGGCCCAAATCAGCTCCAAACTGATTGGAATCACCCCCAAAGGTCAAAAATGACCTAAGAAGGTGTTCCCAAGTGTTTGGGTAAAATTTGGGATTTTTAATAATTTTTAATGATTTAATTAAGGCAAAAAGGTGATTTTTGATTAAAGTTGAATTAAGGTCCAGATTAAGGTCCAATTAAGGGGCCCTAATTATCTAAGGTTGGGGAATGAATTTTGGAGAGTTTGAGGTATTATGGGTATTTTTCTGATTTAAAATGGATTTATTAGATTTTTCTGAAGTTTCTAAGGCTTAATTAACGGGTAGAATTAGGGTTTGCTAATTAAGTGTTTTAAAGAGTTCAGAAAATTCCTAGAAAATTCTGAGGGGTTTAGGATGTCACTATGTTTAAGTGTTTCAAATTTCAAGTCATTCGGGGTTCTACCCTAATTCCTGGAATTTTTCTAAGTTCGCTAGACGGGTCCTTATTGTAATTGTTGTCCTTAGGGTGTCACTACGTTATATGGGAATGAAATGAAGTAACTAACCCTTAGGCATAATACAGAGGGTAAATGCAGCAAATATAAACACACCAAACCATGTCCTTAGATCTAGGAGAGCCTAGGCTACGTGCTTGTGCAACCTACACATGCAAGGACTACGAAAACACTAAGTAAAGGAACCTAATGAAGTGATTAGTGAATGATTGGGACACAATCACTCACTAATCCTCCTCCCACATGAATTCTGTTCACATATAGGTCCTAGGTTTAAAGTTTCATAAGGGGTAGACTTCCCAAAATTTGGGGATTTAAATAATATGTAATTTTAAAATTATCTTTAAAATACATAAATATTATAAATAATAATAATATAAGTTTAGAAATAAGATAATTGAAAATATTTCAATTCATAAGCATGGGAGGTCTACCAGCCACCAAGGGGGTTTTAAAAAATAATTTTTTTATTTAAAATAATCAATTATATTAATTAAATAATATTTAAATAATTAAATAACCAAGTAATACAGAAAACATCCAGAAAGGACAGAATAGACACAGGGAATAATTTCAAATTAAAATTCATATTTTTCTGAAAAGTTTAAGGTATTGTGCGTCAAAATCCGACTTAAAATGACGAAGTTATGAATTTTCGAAGTTAAATAGGTTTAAAGGTAATTTTTTTAAATAATTTAAAATAATTAATATTTGAAAATAATTAATAATTTCAAAATAAATCAGATATAATAATATCTGGAATTTTTTATAAATTTTAAATAATAATAATTAAAATTATTATAATAATATGAAATAATGAATATTAATATTATAGTGATATTAATATTAACATAATAATATTATTATTAAAAAGAAATAATAATAATAATATTATTAATTAACAATATTAATATAATAATATTAATAATAATATAATTAATATTATAATAATAATAATAATCATAATAATATTATTATAAAATAATAATATTATTAATTATAATAATATTATAATAATAATTAATAATGACAATAATTAATATTATAATAATAAAAAATATTAATTATAATAATAATATTATTAATTATAAATAATTAATATTAAAATAATATTAAATAATAATAAATACTAATATTATAATAATATAAATATTAATATAATAATGACATTATTAAAATAATAATAAAATTATAAACAATAATAATTTATATTATAGTAATATACTAATAAAAAAAAAATAGTAATAAAAAAAATAATTATAATACAAAATTTTAAATATATATATATATATATATATAATAATGTATGTATATTTAAAATATAATAATAAGAATAGTAATAAATAATAATAATGTTTAGAAGAATAATTTTTTATTAAATAAAGGAATAAAAATAATAAAAATAATATAATAAAAAAAAATTTATTTTTTAATAAAATAAGATAATAAAAGTAATAATAATAATATATTAATAATAAGCAAATATTATATAATAAAAGTAATAAAAAAAATAAGATTATTAAAATAGATAGATAAATAATAAAAAAAATAAAAATAAAAAAATTATTCGGCGGCGGGACACGTGTCAGCCCGGGACTGGTTCCGCGGTCCCGGGCAATCATTGCCAATGATTGGGGGAGAGACCGCGGCGGCGGCGGAGCGGGCCACGTGGCACTCTCGGGTTGGCTCCGCGTTACGGGCAATCATTGGTAATGATTGCGCCGCCGCGCAATCATTGCCAATGATTGCGGCGGCGCGTACCGCGGCACTTAACCACGTCAGCTCGGATCAGGGCCGTTGATCCCGCGCGTTTTGAATCAACGGTCCGATCTGATCTTGCCGGACAACGAGCGGGACCACGGGATCGAATCCGCGGTCGAAGAGAAGCGCGGAACGGCCGAATCAGGACCGTTGATCAGGAAATCAACGGTCCAATCTCCGGCCGGCATGCAACGCGAACAGAAACCCTAGAATGGATTTTTCGCGTCGTTCTCCGGCTCCGATGGACCAAATCCTTTGAAATTTTAATATACACCATATTCATGAACAGAATTCGTGTGGATGCATTATTTCGATCTAATACGCATTGCGTAGGGACCTATTTAGATCTAAGTGCTTTGACCTATTCTATGGATTTTAGGATTATACCTTGGGGATTTGGGATTCAATGGATGCTCTGAACTTGTAGGCTGTCCTCGCACAGGTTCGTAGTTGATCACACGATCAGATGAGCTCTAGATTGGGGGGATCGAGACTTTGGACGTCTAGGGCCTAGGCTTGCCAGGAACTCGCCGCCGGCGGGCTTTGACCGTTAGTCTTTGGCTTGGGAAAGGTGGAGGAACTTGTGGAGTGTCCTCACAAAATCTCCGAGCCTCAGGGGGTCTAGCGAGAAAGAGAGAGTCAAAAGTCCTTAAGACAAACCCTAAATCCTCTATTTAAAGACTCAAACCTTTGATCAACGGCCTAGATCTATCCTAGGGCTAATTAGGAGGGAGAATAGAAGTCTTGGCCGTGGGTTTAGGTTTTGGATAGATTAGGAAGGGTTAGAGCTTTGAATGGTTTTAAATGGCTCTTAAAGGGTCAAACCGACCCGTTAGGACTTGGGTTGACTAGGTCAACCATTGACTTGGTCAACCTAGTCAAATGGGCCCAAGGGATGCTAAGGTGGGCCCTAGAGGGGTTTGGGATGAATTTGAACTTGAATGGACCTATTAAAGCCTATTGGGTCAACCTGGGTTGACCTGGTCAACCAGGTTGACCCAGGACCAAGACTTGGGCCCAATGGGTCAAGCCTGACCCACTGAGTCCAGTGGAGGAGAGAATAGGGCTTGGAGAGCCCTGGATTGGGTTTGGATTTGATTTGAACTAGTTTTGACCTCTATGGGCTAATGGGTCAACCTGGGTTGACCTGGTCAACCAGGTTGACCCAGGGCCTGGGTCTGGGCTCAGCAGACTTGGCTTGACTCCCTGAACCCACTGGATGGGTCCTGGGGTCTAGCCTGGTCAAATTTGACCAGGTCAGCTCTTTGACCTAGGTCTGGGGGAAAACAGGGGCAACAGTTAGCATAATGGTAATAAGGAAGTCTCTCTATTAGATAATACTAAATAATATTAACTGTTTGTGGTGATGGGCATTGGTTAGTTGTAAATTTGCACACTTACTTTCTATATAAATCTCCTGTACCTATCTCAAGATATACATAAGAATATATTTTTTTTTTGCTTTCTAATCTCTGTTTCTATCCTAGTTAGGATTGTTGCTTTCTACATGGTATCAGAAAGCGGGTGATCGATCCTTCTTCATGGACCACTCCACCTCCACCTCGTCTCGCCCGATGAACGCACGGAAGAAGCTTCATCGGCTGAACCGTCCGTTCCTTCAACTCTCATTTGTAGTATCCAATCTCAAGAACTTGGTTACTATTCTTCTTGCCCCGACAACTACGTCCTCTGGCATTCTCAGATCACGAAGATCTTCAGAGCAAATGGATTTTCCAGTTTTCTTGATCTCACCATCTCTCTGCCATCTTCTCGACTCCAGCAATCAGATGGATCAACGCTTCCAAATCCTCGATACACGCAATGGATTCTTACAGATCAAAATCTTGCTGCGGCCTTGTGTTCCACCATCTCACCAACTGTTCTTCCATATGTAGTGAATCTTGATTCTACAACAGCAATTTGGAGCACTCTTGAAACAAGTTTCAAATCAACGAACCGCTCAAAAGTCATTCAATTAAAGAATGAACTGCATAATGTGTCTCTCAAGAACTCAACAATGGCACAATACCTATCTGAAATAAAATCGTTAGTTGATCAAATCACAGCAGCGGGCTCGGACGTGGATGTGGAAGATATCATTCTATATATCCTCAAAGGTCTTCCACCTTCATATCAATCTTTCAAGACTGCAATTCGCACCATGCTACAACCGATCTCGCTGGATCAACTATACTCGTTACTGTTGAGTGAAGAAATTAATCTAGCTTCAGAAGCGGCTGTTGTTCCTCCGACGTCTGATTCGAACATAGCTCTTGTTTCGTATAGAGGGCGAGGACGTCGCAGCCGAAGCAAAAATTTTTCTAATCAAGCTTCCAATCCCTGTCCACCAGCACAAATCACTATTTGTTAAATCTGCTACAAGAGGGACATTCCGCTCAACCTGTTGGCACAGACTTAATCTCCAATACATACCGCCGTCCAAGAA